>OX359246.1:39167857-39224449 GCA_947179485.1 Allacma fusca
AAGATAGGACGTGGGGTGTTTTGGTTTGGGTCTGTATGGGGGTTCCTACACATCTAAGCCAACATCAGCTTTCTTCCGGAAAAACAAATTTTTGGTGATGAAATGGCCAGCACAAAGCCCAGACATGATCCAAATTGAACAACTTGGAAATTTTATTGCGACGGAGTTGCAAAATTTCGACATTTCTGGGAAACCCACGTCGAAAAATCTGGTCACCGAAGTATGGGGAAAGATCCCCCCGAAGTTACCCGGAAGTGGGGACCATGCCCCGGAGGATAGCAGCTGTCCTAGCAGTCAGAGGTAGGCCTACGCGGTACTAAAGTACAGTAGTTAAGTGGGAATTGAGGTAAAAAATTAGTTAAATGCAGTTGTCCAACTTCAAATGACGCCGATTTGTTAACCCAATTTTGTTTCAAATTTTTTTAGTGTATGAGATGTACTGTTTACGTTAATACGTACAAGTATCTAATCCCCATATGTTCGACATTAAAACCTGAATTTTTGACAAGATTCGCTTAACTGTGTAAAAAGTTATTAGCAGTTATTCAAAAAAACATTGGGCGTCCAACTTCAATTGACTGGCACTGTAGCTGGATGAGGCGATATAATGTGCAACGGTAAAAACAAATATCCCGATATTTATTGAACCAAACTAACAGTAAAAACTTATAAATAAAATGTGTGCACATACCAGTGCAGCCCACAAATATAAGTGCAAGTACATGAACTAAAAAACCGAGTTTTAGTGCTTGCATTTCATTCCTTCCAAAGAAAGTTGGCACTATTATTTTTAAATTAAAAATTAACAACGACTAATCGACAAAAATGAAACATCGGTACACACGCATGCACTATTTCATTAGTATTGTAGATTAAAAATCTGAAATAATGTTTGGCAGAAAATCTCTAGTTCCCGAGATTTGAGAAATCTGTGAGCTTGAATATACTATATGTATTTTGCTAGTCAAGTCCAGGCGCGTAGGCAAGGGGGGGGCAAAGGGGGTAATTGCCCCCCCCATTCGAAATAAAATACTCTCAAATCACTCGAAAAGTTAAAAATAAATCAGTCCATACCGAGACATGCAAACCTTTTTACTGATTTGACAGTACAATTTTTTTTATTTGTAAAAAAAATCATTTCAAAACTCAACATATGCAGTATTCCATGTAAATATCTGTGTATAAACAGCATAACTGTAGAATCACCCATGAAATTTGCATGTTTCGTGTAAATGATTTATTACCCACGGCTCCTCCCGTCATTAATTGACCCATCCATACGCGCGAAAATCGTATCGCAATGTTTGTTCATTGCGAGAGCAAAGGATTTCTAGATCAATAAATTTCTATCGAAATGGAAAAGCATTTCGATACGATTTTCGCGAGTAAGGATGGGTCAACTTTTTACGGGAAGAAGCCGTGGGTATTAAACCATTCAATAAAGAGACGTTTTGGGTGATTCTAGAGTATATTTTTATTGTGTTCATCCTTGCTTAGCGCGTGATTTGAATGCATTGCGAAATCCCGATTTCACTTTGACCTTTGCCTCGTCGATTTGACTTCAACCTTCAACGGCAACAAAAGTATGGTAACAGCGGCTTTAAATATTTTCATATTAAAAGCTTTTAGCTTCTGTAACTTACACGCATCGCTTCGAGGGAATTGTTAAGCTGGATAGAATTATTAAATTAGTGAATTGTATTTAATTCTTCATTATGAAAAGGTCAAGCACGCCTGATATCCGCAGTTTCTTTTCGAAGCAAAGACGTGTGTCACAGGAACAGTAGGTTAAGCACCAGATGAAACGATAGAAGCGAACCCAGGTCTCGAAATTCTCCGAAATCGGATCAAGCCTAATTAAAAATCTGGTCCAAAATTATTCAAATTCGATGGAATCTTAAAACGTGGAGAATTTTAAAATCTGAAATTCAGTTTGCAAAATTTAATGAGTTTTACGTTCGTGAATTGGATTTCCCATAGAATGTGTCAGTTTACATATGTACGTTCTAATTAATGTTGCCCCCCTTGGCCAATTCCTGGCTACGCGCCTGGTCAAGTCTACTCAATTCTTCTATTCTAGCCGAATTTAGACCTCGCATAACGCTAGTCTATTCGAGTCAATTCATTTCTCCTCCTCAACCACAAGCCTTATCTATTCTTTATTTTCTTAGTCAAATCGGACTAGACTGGGGCACCAGTGAATGAAATGTTAAAAAAAAATCAATGCTTTTTTAATATTCGCGTCTAAAAGGAATCCTGCTTACACCTTGACATCTGTTCACGAAATGATTGCGACATCAAACAGGATAAAGACAAGACCCATTGACGAAGACACTCATTGCAATCAAATAGCGCAGGGACCCACTGACTATTTTGATGTTGAAATTTGTGGCCGTTCCCTAAGGCGAGTTGACTGATTCTGTTCACCTGGAGGTATTCATAGTAACCAATAATGCGGCAAGACCAAAAATTATTATGCAAATATTTTATAGGTTTCAGTTTCACTGACAAAGAAGAAGGCTACGCCAGAAATACGGAAGAAGAGTCTGCTGAGGTTTACGAAGCTTTGTCTCAGTTTTTTACTCTGTTTCCTGATTATGCCAAAAATGATTTTTATTTGGCTGGAGAACTGGGAGTGGGTAAGTGTCTCTGGGACTTACATTTTAAATGTATATATTATATATGGGTAACAAAGAGAATCTTGGGGCATCATTATGTTCCCAGTTAAATGAAGGAAATGGCGGGGTCATGGACGAAAGCCCGTAAGACAGTAAATAAAATAAGCAAATGAAGAAAATTAATATATTCAGTGTGGGTTTTACAGCTGACCATGCTCCTCGTATCGTCTCGGTGATTCACGACAACAACGAGAAAGGACCGAAAGTCAAGATCAATCTTAAAGGAATGATGTTTGGTTCGCCTATCTTCATCATGCCGGTTCAATTGCATTTTGGCAAGTATTTTTACAATATGGGATTGATTGATGAAGAACAACGAGACATGATCAGTGCAGAGGAAGAAAAAGTACTGGCTCTCATCAAGGAGAAGAAACTCAAAGAAGCTCATGACGTAATTTTTGAAAATACTGAATATTGTTTAATAACTAATCAGTGCTCGGCACGGGTATGGGTAATACTCGGGTAAACGGGTATGGGTACGGGTATGGGTACTACCCGGGTACGGATTTTGTGTACCCGAACAATTCCGGGTACTACCCGGGTACATTTTGATCGGCTCAAAATCTCGGATACGGATACGAGTATGGGTACGGGTACAAGGATTTCAAAATGGGTATATACCCACCGGGTACGGGTATAATGGTGTCAATTACCCGTACCCGCGACCATTGTACCCGAGTATTTGGATATGTTGAGATTTGAGACATTTTGATGAATTTTATGAATATAATGGAACTTCCGGTGGAAAATTCTGTCTGTATTTTTAGTAATTCTGAATACGTATAGCTTATTGTTAATATCCTTTTAACCTTACAACATGCAGTAACTGTATTTCAGACTGTGTTGCTATAATATATATTTTTATGGAAACATGTTTTAGGAAGAATAATTAATAAACAGGCGAGGAATAATATCAAAATAGAAGTGGAGAATAGGATTCAACGAAATTTTATACAAAACGTCTCCATAATGTAGTATTTTGCCACTTATTGCATAAATAATCTTATTGACACGTATGCACATGATACTTCATTAGCCACAATGAATACAATTTAAAAATTAGAGTTCCGATGAGTTGGATGGCAAGATATTTTTTGTAATTGGTAGTTGATTAGGAAAGGCGGATATTTGTAACAAGATATTAATGAGTTACATGTACACAGAGCTACTGAGATGAGAAAATTAACGTAAAAGGCCGAATAAATCAAGAAGTGAAAAATCGAGTAGCCAAGTCCCAAGCCAAAAATGCATGTACATATGGACTGGGTGCTATAAAATACTTCGCCCATCAGCCCATAAACAATCAAATGGGGATAATTTTACTTCTAATCAAAAACGCTTATAGTTTTCTACTCTTCAATAAAAATATACAATGTCAAATACCTCTCTAGCTTGTCAAAATTACCCACTCAGGTGTCATACATTATTACATATAACGTACTATGTATTACATTAAAACAAATCTGGATAAGTACCCGGGTACGAGTACGGGTACGACACTGAGATACCCGAGTATGGGTACAATTTTCACGTATTTTCGTGTACGTGTACAATACGGGTACAGGTACATGGATTGAGATTACATTGCGGGTATGGGTACGAAAAATTTGTACCCGGATACTCGGGTATGGGTACGGGTATAAATACCAGTTATTGAAATACCCGCACTTCGGGTACGGATACGGGTACGGGTACCGATTTTTCGTACCCGTGCCGAGCACTGTAACTAATACTCTAAAATGTATAAGCCATTGGATCGACATTTAGAGAAGGAATCTAATCTTTAATGGTTTTGTAGATCCTCATAAAAATCGTGTTTTATCCAAACAACATGTATCAACAGTTCAGTGGACTTGAGAGTTCCTTGAACATTCTTGCAAACAAGCTTCCAAAGGAAATTGGACGTTTTACAAAATTTATGGACTCCAATGAAGTTCATAATTATCTTCATGTGGGTCTTCGCAAGTTCTCTCTCATTAATTGGAAGGTCCACGATCAATTTAACGATGAAATCACGTCTTTTGATGGCTCTTCCCTGGAAAGCATTATGGATAAAGGCTACAAGGTGCTGATATTTTCTGGTCAATTTGATCCTGTCGCAGTGGCCCCCGGTGTCAAAAATGCAATTGAAGCTTTGAAATGGAAGGGAGCTGAGGATTTCAAAAAGGCCCCTCGAACCATTTGGAAAGTGAAAGACGACGTTGCAGGCTATGCCCGATCATTCGGCGATCTCACCTATGTCCTGGTTAGGAACAGTGGCAGGTACGTCATGATGGACAATCCTGAATGGGGATATGAACTCGCAAATCATTTTACCCCTGGCAAGGGCTTCAATATGTAGATTCACGTGGGTGACTTCCAACTGTATTAATAACAATTATCAGGCTTCATAATGAACCTCAATAACCCCACACATCAACATCAGTCACCTCAAGCAAGCGGCTCTTAAGCATTCAACGCATACCATTAATGCAAATAGTCTGCTGCTGTCACATCACTGTCGCTCTAAATTACAATATTAAAATCACCTTATTTCCTAAACAGTCAATGAAAAATTAATACCGTTATTCTTGATAACTAATAATACATTTTGAATACAAATTCCGTCTACTAATACTCAATATACGGATATACTCATGCTTGTACAGATACATGTACGCGCCTCAGTAATATGGTAAAATGCCTTGAATTTATTATTGTCACTCAAAATGGAATTTATTGTCATTCTAAAAGATATACAATGTAAGTACATATGATAATAATTAGCACGTTCCAGGTCTGAGGTTCGAACTCACCACGACTGGAAGGCAGACTTTGACATTGGCATACTGTAGAATCGGAAATTCTCAAATCAGGACTTCAAGGTGAGTTTAAAAAAAATCTAGAATCAGATACGTGTGTCAATGCAATTTAACTTTATATTTGGCTTGCATGTGATAAAGAAAACTCGTTGATTCTAATTACGAAGTTTTGAATAAGCCCCTCCGTGACAAAAAATACAGTTACTCTGATTCTATCGGATCTGCATAAAAATCTAACAAAGTAAGTAAATGCAAGTGGAAAACACTCCACTGTTTTTTATTTCTTTGATTTGATTCAATACAAAATTAGGATTCTTGAGATATTATATCTTTTATCAAAACCTCGAGCAAAAATGAAACTAGAACATTTTGAAAGTCATTGAAACCGAATCTGGAAATATTTGTGCTAAACAAGAAAGACGGGACTAAAAGAGCTAATTAGGCAGCTGTATTTTTGTCATAACTGTTTATTAAATGTTTGAAACAACAAATTTGCTTGACTCTCGCACTTAGCGTTTTTTTTATGATTTTCTGTCAAAATATGTATGCTTTTTAAAATCCGTGATTCCATAAATAGCACAACTAGCATCAAATCTAAAGATTCTGCACCAAAAATACTTCTTGTCTCCTTTGAAATAAAAAAAATCCTTTTCCCACTGCACAAACATTCTTAAGCATTCCGAAATTTTAATTAAGACACTACCGATCTTAGTAACCAGAAACGAAATCTTTCATTTAAACTTTTAGTATGGTCGCATGTACCTGTTGGATATTATTAACAGTTATTGGTAATTGTAATTCAACATTACAGAACTGCTCTGTACAACTACATAGTGTCGATCATTACGAAACTAGTAAAAGCCCTGTGCTACACAGGAACAATCACTTGGAGGGGTGATAGTGTGAGTATAGAAATTAAAAGCTGAACGGCTTACGAATCAAGCCCTGTCGTGGAGACTTGTTGTATAAATAAATAAATAAACGGACAGTTAGTGCTCGTTATTTAGATGTAGAATGTCCGAAACCAATTTTATTATCTATATAAATACGTATATGGAAAATACCGTGACGTTGAGGAGCGCTGGAACCAGAGATGCGCAGCCTTCGAAGGCTAGCCTTCCAAGAAGGCTACATTGAAGGCGGAAAGGTAACTTTCTTAACGTTTCAGAAGGAATGGAAGGATGGGGATACTTTTTGCTGAAGGCTGAAGGAAGCCTTCACAAAAACTAGCAATGAAGGATTGTGAAGGAAGGCTTCCTAAATATTAGCCCTCTAAGGTCGTGAAGTCTTCCATGTATACGAAATATCTATAACGTGAAAGCATAGCATATGTAAAGACGTTTTGCTGCTGCGCAACGATACAGCCAATTCGTGAACTCACAACGGACAATGTGTGCCCGCTCTCTTCACTGCACTGAATCCTGCTGGTGCAAAACGTTTTTAAGCGGGTCGTAGTTATAAAATTGAAGGAAGGATATTTTTGGAAGAAGGCTGAAGGCAAAAATGAGTGTATGTATTTTGGAAGGAAGGGTGAAGGAAGGCAGATTTTTTAGAGGGCTTCATTCTAGGACATGTTGAAGGGCTACATTTTTACTAAATTTTTGCCTTCGAAGGCTTGAAGGAAGGCTATTTCTTTTGCGCATCTCTGGCTGGAACTGATATCGTAAGATACAGTAGTTGCTTGTATTTTTAAAGCGAAGCGCTTTTGTAAAATTGCTCGTTTTTGATTTTGTGCCATGACAGGTTCCCGCACGGGACGAGTTAGAACGGCCGGACCAGCGGCAAACGACATGTGGGGTCCTGGACTATGGCATAACGCCTTTACTTTTTCAATTTTCGAAATTTCATAAAGTTTCATGAAATTTTGAAAATTCTCCGAATTCACGTAAAAATCTAATTTAGCCGCACAAATGAATTCGTTGATCACTAAAGTCGTGGAAAATACCTTTCCCACCCAAAATTTCGAAAAATAGCAAACTTCGTAAAAATCTGATTTAACCATGGAAATGCGTTCGATGGTCACTGAGGCCGTAGAAAATACTTTCCCCATCCGGGAAGTCAAAATTTCATAAAATTTTGAAAAAAAACTTTTGCAAAAAATTCTAATTTGACTTCATAGATGATTTCGATTTTCACTGCTGCCGTGGAAAATAGTTTTCACAACTTTTTGTTTAATTTGTAATTATCCCCTTTTCCTGGCAATCAGAGCTGCGCTCAAGTTCAAGTAGTACTTGACAAGCATCAAGTAAGGTCAAGTTCGGAGCAAGTTCGGGATCATGAGCTTTTCTACTTGGTTGAATCGGGTCAAGTTCAAGTATTTGCTGGATCCGAACTTGGAACTTCAAGTCTGTTCTGGTCCAAGTGCAAGCCCACAGAATTGACTTGAACGAAGAAGCAGGTTCAAGTTCGGGTCTGGGCATTATTTTTACTTAAACCCTAACTTGCACTTTCAATTACCGATTTAAATACCCAAGTTCTAACGTTTGCTTCCTTTGTGCGTTCTTCTCCCTCGGTTGTTCGCACTTCTGCAACACGCATTCTAGAAACCATGCCTGTAGAGATATGCACAGAAGCTGGAGCTCACTTTCATTTGGAGTGACTGTTGTATGTTCTGTAAATCGTCGTGCTTAAAACTATTCTTCTAATTTTTCATCATTTTTGATTGTTGAAGTAAATTTTCCGGTGAGACTGTTATACAAGGAAAAAACCATAAGTGAACCCGAATCTGAATTTAATAAATACGACGGAAATTGAAAATCTGAGCTCCACCCGTTGAAGTGTTTTTGCGACTTCATACTACAAAGTTGTAAGGTTCAAGTAACTTGAAATCAAAGTTCGGGTTCAAGTCAATTCCAAGTTCGGTTCTCAAGATTTATGGACCCGACATTTAAGTATCAGATTAAGTTCGGGTTTAGGAAAGACTACTTGCCAGATATGACTTGGTATGACAAGTAATTCCTGGGACCCGGAAAAGCCAAGTTCGGGTACTGACAAATATCTACTTGAAAGTTCAAAAGCAGGTCAAGTTCAAGTTCGGGTCCTCAAAATACTTGACCCGAACGCAGGTCTTCTGGCAATCCACCCGCCTCATGTAATGACGTATAAAGATACTACTGAGCTTTGTTGTATAAATCTACTTCAGAATGCATGCCATACACAGATCCCCAGACACAATCAGCCAATCAATACATTTGCTTTCAACTAATCTTACTTGACGCTTGACACGAGCTCTTCGCTTCAATTGCTATCGATTCATCGACTGCGGTTCGGGATTTTTATTTTTGAAACCACGACGTTTTTGTGATGTTGTTTTCAGTGGCGGAATGATCACAATAGAATACATATATTATTTTTTGAAAATCTTGTCGCTTCCTATAAAAACGTCTCGCTGGAAAGTGTATATGTAGGTACTTATTAAGATTAATTGGAATTTTTTTTTGAAAAGCGAATACTCTTGAAATTGGATTTGTTTATTTTGTTTTGGTATTCAGTATCGTCAACCTAGTTTTAATACTCCAGCCTTGATTTGAACGATCTCTGACCTTTGATTGTATCATTTTCATCCACACACTCAAACAGAAGAACGAGGGGAAAACTTACACCTGGTTTTACAGATTATTATTATTTAAAGAGCAACAAGCATTACATTGAGTTCAGCTAATGAAGCTGGGGTTCTTTAAACTTTCATCTTTATTGTTGCCAGTAGTTTTGTTTGACAATGTTTTGCCTGATGTTCAAGGATGGGAATCGGAATCGGAATTATATTCGAAAATAAAATTTGAGGATTTAATTCATATTGGAAATTCCAAATAATTCCCAGAAAGTATTTTAATTCAAAATCGCATTTAAAATATTTTTTGGAATCGAAATTGGTATTCAAATATTTTTTACTGAATTCCGATTAAAATAAAGTATTGTTTTCAATGGTATATATTTCATCAAGTGTACATACTTAAATATAAATTTAAAATTGTTGCAATTTTTTACTTACAACGTAAAGCTAATCAAAGAGCATTGGCGAACGTTTTCTTCAACCGAAATGAACATGCTTCCGCATTCTACGTAAAATAGAGTCGAATTATTAGCACTTGTCAGAGGTTTTTAACGGTTGTGCTCAAAACTATTTTTGTCCTACAAGTTAATTACCCAAGTAATTTAAATCGTTTATACTAAAAATTTTATATTTAACTAAAAATGGGCCGAAAGAAAATTAGTAATGTTGGAGTTCAAATAACAGTTGAACGTCTTTTTTCAGCTCTTAAAATTAATTACTGTATACTTAATGACCTGCGGGGGAAACTAGCTTCCGAAAACATTGATGATATCATGTATCTAAGGTTGAACTTTTTCCGTAATTAAATTCTTTGTATTTTCAGTATACTAGGAGTATTCAAATAAATATTCAAATCGGAATTCATAATGAACGAATACTCGAGGATATTTACATCCGTATTAGAATTCATATTTTTCAGTATTGCTATAGGTATTTTAAATTGAAATTCTTGGCCTTGAATATTTTAATTCGAATTAGAATTCATATTTTTCGGATTTCCCATCCTTGCTGATGTTATGCCTATGGGTGGATGTGCCATATGAGATGAGTTCGTGAAAATGAAATGTGAGTATGCGGAAACTGAGAAGGTTATACTGAACCAGAGGTGTCCATCCTTCGAAGGATTTCCTTCAAAGAAGGCTTCATTGAACGAATTAAGTGTTAGCTTTGGCAATTATGAAGGGAGCGGAAGGAAGGCTGAAAAGGAAACGAAGGATGAACGAAGGCTTCTGCTCTTTGAAGAAAAAATGGAATGTGAAGAAACATGTTAATTTTACTTATATCGACTATATTTTAGGCAAAATTCTTCCGTAACTAAAATTCATGTACGTTGGTAAACCGTTACTCAACTGAAAAACATTTTTCTCGCGGGTGTGTTTAATGTTATTCTTGAAACATTTATCTCACAATGGCAGCATGATACCCGGAGCATGTAAGCATTTTATTCCCTTCACTGTACACAAGCACATAATGGTAATCTGTAATAATTGCAATTAATTGCAAACTAATTATTAATTTTTCAGAGGTAAGCAGTTTAAAGATTAAAGCTCTGATTTTGTGACTTGTCTTAAAAGATTTGGGATAAATACATGAACATGGAAGGAAGGTAACGCATGAAGAGCTTTTAAATATTTTTTGAAGGCTGAAGGAAGGATTAAAGCAGGATTTTAATGAAAGAAGGGCGAAGGAAGGGTAAATATTCCGAAAGCTTCATTATACGGAACAATGAAGGAACGGGTAATTGGAAACGGTTCCCCTTCTGAAGCATGAACGAAGGTGATTTCAAATGGAGACCTCTGTACTGAACCAAAAATATAAGATTTTAATAAATGAAAATTATGGAGCTGAGAAGTGTTCAGTGGAAAAGCTGGAAAAAGAGATTGAGTTGTTTTATTCTTAGAAGTTAGATTTAGATTTACAATAGGTCACAAATATTCATATTGCTAAGATTAGATTAATTTACGTGAAATAGACGCAGGGGATTTCCCGCTGACTTTGTATGTACAAGTTCATAATAGGTCATTCTGATAAGATGGCTTTTGTTACAATTTCCATAGCTGGTCAGTTAAACAAATATACACTGTGTTGAGGCAAGAGGTGAGCATCAACAGATAGCATCATATAGCTCTTTGGAAAGCTCGTCAAAAATTTAGTCCCACAGCTCGTTTATTTATGTAAACTAATTGGGCAGGATTACAAATAAATTACATTTAATGTTCTTAAAATTTTCCAACGTTGTTTTGCATTGTTCCTCGCACTAAAAATTGTAGACTATTTTAAACGATCTACGAATATTTTGTTGCTACAAAAGTAATTTTATAGTTCACCCTCTTACGTCCGCAAGAGGGTGTCACAGGTTTTAAACTTCGTTGTACTTCACGTCCGCAAAATCCTGGAAATGCTATATATTTATGAGACACTTCAACAATTAATTTTAAACATGTACTGGAAATCAGGCATGAACGACTGCCTACAATTACACACTGTCTCATAGAGTTGCTAAGGATAATACCTCCTTCTCTGAAAAGTCTACTAATGAGGAAGAGAAACATTGAATTATCTACTTCCGGTAGGGTACGAGAAATATTAGCCATTTTACTTTATTGAGACTGAGACTAAAATTAAGGAAGAAAAACAAGTTCCAATTAAAACTAACGACGTTCTGACTGTCTTTCAACGGAAAACGAAAATAAATATGTTATTCTAGGATTTTCATTGATTTGTAATTACTGGTTTGGTACCTAACCTCACATCAATCAAGCACAGAACCTGACATCATGAGATTTCAGTACTTCGTATGATTCCCCTATACGATGATAACTATACCAATGCCAGAAAATTTAGGTTCCAATAAGCACACAACCTCCATAATTTTTTTGTTCCCACCGTTTTGTGAGAAATTACAAAACATGTTCATATAATTATAAACATTCTGTATGGGAATAACCACCAGTATAAATAGCCTGCAGAAAACCTGCAAGCCATTACAAGTTGACCTGACGCTGACAATTTTAAGTATTCGAATAATTACAGTATTAAAACAAAATGCAGAGATACCTGCACATTCCCAGCTTCTTATTAGCTGTTCTCACCATCCCGGGTCTTCAGGGAGCACCTACTGAGCCAGAGTTGTTCCTCACAAAATATATTAAAGATGGCCAATTGGATAAAGCAAGGGAGCTATCATCAGATCATATGAAGCAATTTCATCTCAAGTCCTCGACATCCGACAAACTCCAGAGCTTCAGTGGGTACTTGACCGTTGATGAGGCAGCCAACTCAAATATCTTCTTTTGGTTTTTTCCTGCTCTGGTGAGTCCTTACAAAATTTATTTAATATTATGTAATGCGTGACAAAGTTCCATTATGCACCATTAGTTTGAAATTCTCGTTGATTGTTAGAAGCTGATACTTATTAGAACAATTTTACGGGGATTAAAATGTGCTAATTGGATGTAGGAAAATCCTGCCACCGCTCCTGTTGTAATGTGGATGAGCGAAAATACTGGATTTTCCTGTCTCAAAGGTGTTTTCCTGGAAACTGGGCCATTCTATTTGGATGAGAATTTGGAGCTCAAAGATCGGAACCATAGTTGGGTTCAAACTCATTCCATGCTGTACATAGATGCACCTGTTGGTGTGGGTAAGTTTCCCAATTGTAATAGAGAAGCTACAGTAGCATTGCAGACCATGCTTATTGAAAGTCTATAATATATAAAATAATCAGATTAAACGTAATAACGTTGTGTCTATAAGATTTAAAATACTTTATTTAGGTTTCAGCTTCACTGACAAAGAAGAAGGCTACGCCAGAAACACGGAAGATGAGTCTAATGAGGTTTACGAAGCTTTGACTCAATTCTTTACGCTGTTTTCTGAATATGCTAAAAATGATTTTTATTTGGCTGGAGATTTTGTAGCGGGTCAGTATATCTTCATACAACAAAAGTTTGAATTGCAAAAATTAAACTAGAGTACCTGGGGTTAATATAAAAATAAAATAAATTATTTCGGGTGTTTAACAGCTGAACATGCCCCTCGTATCGTCTCGGTGATTCATGACAACAACGAGAAAGGGCCGAAAGTCAAGATCAATCTTAAAGGAATGATGTTTGGTTCGCCTGTCTTCAACATGCCTGTTCAATTGCATTTTGGCAAGTATTTTTATAATATGGGCTTGATTAATGAAGAACAACGAGACATGATCATTACAGAGGAAGAAAAGGTCCTGGCTCTCATCAAGGAGAAAAAATTCAAAGAAGCTCATGACGTAATTTTTGAAAATGCTGAACATTGTTTAATAAATAATACTCTAAATTAACCATTGAAATGACATTCAGATAAAGAGTTTAATCTTCCGTCGTTTTGCAGGCCATCATAAATATTGTATTTTATCCAAACAACATGTATCAGCGGTTCAGTGGACTTGAGAGTTCCTTGAACATTCTTGCAAACAAGGTTCCAAAGGAAATTGGACGTTTTACAAAATTTATGGACTCCAATGAAGTTCATAATTATCTTCATGTGGGACTTCACAAATTCTCTCTCATAAATTGGAAAGTCCATGATCAATTTAACAGCGAAATCATGACTTTTGATGGCTCTTCCCTGGAAAGCATTATGGATAAAGGCTACAAAGTGCTGATATTTTCTGGTCAATTTGATCCTGTCGCAGTGGCCCCTGGTGTCAAAAATGCAATTGAAGCTTTGAAATGGAAGGGAGCTGAGGATTTCAAAAAGGCCCCTCGAACGATTTGGAAAGTGAACGACGATGTTGCAGGCTATGCCCGATCATTCGGCGATCTCACCTATGTCCTGGTTAGAAACAGTGGCAGGTACGTCATGATGGACAATCCTGAATGGGGATATGAACTCGCAAATCATTTTACTTCAGGCAAGGGCTTCGATACGTAAGTTCTTGTGTATGACTTCCAACTGCACTAATGACAGTTATGATGCTTCCTAATTCAGAAACTGGTTATAACAAATTAAGCTTAACAAATGATAATAAAGCTGTGTATAAATAATTTCAAAATAATCTTCATAGCAAACTATGAAATCTGAAAAGAGCTGCGTACATGCCTGGTGACGCTTGCAAAATTTCTTCAATAGTTTAGCACTTATAGCTATGATTGCACATTCAATGTTTTCCAAAGGAATTAAAGGGATAAAAATTATACTAGTTAAATTTATTCACTACTTGAAACAAAAAGAAGCGAAAAGTCTCTAACGCCCCTACAACAAGTAACAAATATATCAGCTTGGGTTACCACGGGCTAACCCCGTAAGAAAACTTAAGTCCTACGGACTTGCATAAAACATTTTATTTACAAGTGCGTATTTTAAATGTTGTGGTCTTACCTACTAGAGCATTTACTTATCAAAACCCCGGACAGCATAAAATTGTCAATGCATGTATTGCATTATGTAGATCAAAATTGATATTAAATTAACTTGCCTTACAAAGCAGCATTTCTTAGTGGACACATTCTCCCTGGGATCCCCAGAACCGGATTGGTTTCTGGCATGGGAATTATTTTTTCCTGCAGGAAATTCCGGTTCACCTGGAAATTCTCGGTGCAAGCACAGCATAACCGGAATTTTCCTCTTACATCATAATAAAATCATATATATATATGTAAGTTTCTTTATGCATTTCCTTTTGGCAGTTCTGCAATGCATATCTGTACACTTATATATGTGGGACCAAATATTCAATTATTGAGGAAGAAACTGAATTTTAACTTCTTATTGAACAGAGCAATTAAATTATATGATCTGGTATGGTTAATTATTTACCTCTCTGATGACACGTTTGAACTACAAGTGCTAATACCTTTTGTTCTTTTTCCACGCTGATTGTAAGTGTTGCTCGTGTGACTATGAATATGGATCATATCCCCTATGGAAACGTTCACCCTTGAATTCTCTTTCTACTGTTCCAACAATTCTGTCAGAAATCACTGCTGACCAGCTCACTTTACTGCTACCGTCATTGAAATGTCTGGTTTAGTTTATGCATTAAATTGTACATGGCAGTTAAAAACTTTGCCCATTTCACTTCTAACCCACATAAACGAGTGACCCATAAAATCCTCCAGGTTTTTGGCAAATTTAATTCTTAGGTCAATGCTTCGGATAACTGTGTTCAGGGAACTTAAAAATATGAAAGTTCAATTTTTTTAGCATTTAAAATTTTGATTTTTGTAATGCTGCCCAAATGTTTCTTTTCAAAATTAATTATGTTGTATGAAATTGTATTGGTTTTCTGAACAGCTTTTTTAAAGGGCCTTATGGGAATTCATTCGGAATATTCCTTCAGATTGTTGGCTCACCTCACACGAAAGGAAATTTTCACTTGTGTCTTTGGCGATGATTTAGGACGGCAATGGGGAATGAAACTTCATAATATGTATGCATGTATGTTCTACAACTTATAACCCATGAAACTCTTCCTCTGCATCTCCTTCGCATTATCTAGCGAGCTTGAATTGCTTCAAACTTTGTACGATATTTGCATAGTCCATGGGGACAATTTTTGACATTATAACTGATTAAATAGTTCCTTGCAGTCCTTAAAATATTGCATAAATAATCGCTGAAAGTAAATTTTAAAATATTTGGTAGGTATGCACAAAAACGCCAAATTTGTTTTCTCGAACGTTATCGCATTTCGAGTTGCTTCAAGTTATTGACCCCTTTAACTCTAAATATTGGCCAAGATAATTGGAACGAATTTAAAGACCGCAGGGACAACAATATTTTGAAGGATCGTTGCACAGTAGTCCAAAACTTTGTCCACTTTCTGTCTAGCCCAAAGAAGAAAGTGACCTAAAAAAATTCTTCAAGATTTTAGGAAATTCAGTTTCACATTTCCTAATATTTACAGCACTTACTTATCTCATCATATGGAACATTTGAGGACGATGGATGCAAACATATGATACATACTCTGATTATATTTTTTTTAATCCGGCCCAAATGCGTTTTTCAAAATTAAAAATTGTAGTAGGAAACATTATAGGGTTTTGAAGCAGCTAATAAACCCCTATTGAAATTCATTCACACTTCATTTAATGGTTCCAACCCAAACCTGGGAGAACAAGAAAGCAAAACTTGTATGTATATTCCGCTGAGTCCACCTTTTTTGTAAACAATTCTTCTCAGCACAGCTACATCGTTTTGGGCTCCAGCTGGAGAATTGAAGAAATTTTTTAGGAAATCTGAAACAAAATATGCTGAATAAAGTAAACCAATCCTGCAATGGAAATAAAGCTTGAACGGCTTGAGACTGTCCTGTAGTATTAATTTATTACCCTGCATTCCTTTCTGAAAAATGTATTGTACCTGTGTGAGTGCATATACTTTTCCAATCGTAATTACGTTGTTAATGCAAGTCAAAGCAATAAGGAAAAGTTGGCTCCAATTAAAATTAACCTCAGTAAGATTCAAAGTCAGTCAATGAGGAAGCAAAAATGAAGGAATGCTCAAGGGTGGGGCAACATTTTTAAATCAATTTTTGTTTTTATTCTTCAATAGCAAATTTTACAATTTGGATTTTAAAAGTATATTTCCCGTTTCCCGGCTAAATTTGATGTAGGGTTGAGTCAAAATTTTAGCACAACTTTTGAGGGGCAAAATCCCAAATCAGAATGTTCCAATTTGTAATTAATTTGCAGTGGGCTTAGAAGAATCGCACAGTGAAATGACCTAAACCTTGTTGATGACCTCAACTTCCAAATGCCCAAAAAGGTTCAAATTTTCAATGACAAAGATGCACATTTATGCATGAGATATGATACCTCCAGGAGTTAAGAGCGTGGAAACGACATCATAACCGCACTCTGTATGAGCAGATGTAATTACTTAAACCTTAATAATATTAGTAATTTTTACTTATAGTGATGAGAACTGTGCGAGAAGTAATACTTATGCATACATGGGAATAAATCTGTTTAGGAATAACTTGTGTGTGTCAGGTAAAGGTTGTATGGTACAAGATGGAATAAATAACGTGTTGAAATAGTGGAGCAAATAACAATAGTTTAAACCTCAATGAGACTTAATTTCAATTACTACCACAATATCAGTAAAACCCAGTACTAGGTTCAAAAGGTTACAAATGAATTACGGAGCTTTGGGAAAAGAACACTCCGTTGTGAACTAGCAATAAGAGAGTGTGAATTATGGTTAAAAATAAGTGGTAATGACAAATATTGGAATAAAAATGTACAAGCTCCAAAGCTTCACAGGGTACTTGATCGTTCATGAGGTAGTCAACTTAAAAATTTTGGTTCTGTCCTAGAATGGCGAGTCCTGTACAATATGTATTTAACTCTTTGGCTTCCATTCCATTATGCTTCATTAGTTTGAAATTTTTTTGCTAATTGGAAGTTACAAGTGTACAAGGTTAGAAGGAGATGCTTGTTAGAGAAACTTTACTCGTATTATTATTCAATAATTGCGTGTAGGAAAATCCTGCCACTGCTCCTGTTGTAATGTGGATGAGCGAAAATACTAGATTCTCCGGTCTCAAAGGAGTTTTCCTGGAGACTGCACCATTTTACTTGAATGAGAACTTGGGGCTCAAAGATTGGAACCATATAGTTAGGTCCAAACTCATTCCATGCTGTACGTAGGCGTACCAGTTGGTGTGGATAAGTTTTCCCTTTTAATATCGCAAGTACAATAATATTGCAGATACTGTCAAATAAATACCTTTAATATATGTATATAGTTACAAATGTATATGTACCTATAGTTCTCACGATCAGAATAAAGGTAGTAATGGATTTAAACTCTTTCCTTTCGGTTTCAGTTTCACTGGCTAAGAATGAGACTACGACAGTAACACGGAAGATGAGTCTGTCGAGGTTTATGGAGCTACATGGCTTGATTGTTTTTATTGTTTTCCGAATATGCTAAAAATGATTTTTATTTGCCTGGATTTGCTGTGGGTAAAAATCTCTTCTTAATTCAAAGCTTGTATGTGCAGTATGTATGATAGTGTATATACCTTGCACGTTAAGAGCCAGTGTATAATTACTTATTGAATAAAATAATTAAAACTATGTTGTGGGGTTTAAAATCAGAACATGCTTTTTGTACCGTGAAGATGGTTCACGAAAACAACGAGAAATGGCCAAAAGTAAAGATCAATCTTAAATTAAGAAAGATGCTCGAGTCGCCTGTTTTGAACATGCCATGTCAACTGCAGTTTGCAACGTATATATATGTACATCATGCATTTGATTGCTGAGAAACAAAGAGACCTTATTAATGTAGACGAAGAACAGATTCGGAATCTGATCAAGGAGAAAAATTTCAAAGAAGCCTAAGTTTTTAAAAGACAATAATATTTAATAAATAATACTCTAAAATAAGACATAAAAATGGCACTCGGGTAAACAATTTAATCTTGGATGGTTTTGCAGGCCGTCACAAATTATACCTTTTACTTCAGGCAAGAGGTTTAATACGTAGATAGTTTTCCAAATTTATTAGCTGCAATTCATGTCTCATAATTCAGAAACTGTTTATATTAAATTAACATATCAACATTCGCCATTAACACATAAGGTAAGAAATATTATGCACCTAGCGTTCCTAGTATACCTAGTTATGTCGGTAACATTTCTTAAACAGTTTTCCGTACATACTTAAATAAGAGATTTTGGATCGAAATAAATTACTGATATTTATTCTGTAAACATTTTAATTAATCTTAGTACACAGCACACTAGAGCTTCCAATGGGTTCAACAATTTTGCTCCGTAGGAAATTCCGTTCCGTTCCGAAACCTATAGAAAATATTGTTCTCGGTTCCGTTCCGATTTTCGGGACATCGGAACATTGTAACTGAAATCGTTCGGAACAAAGAAGCAAAGGTTTGTTTCCGTCACAGTTTGTGTTCCGTTCTGGATTATGCTAGTTTTTCTGTTTCGAACCCGATCCATTCCGAAGCATCCCAGAATTTTTCACTACATGTACATGAAATGCAATTACTACCTGTAATATTTCTTGAACTATAATGATGTACAAGTTTGGTATTTGATTATAAATAATTTCGATTATAAATAATTAAGATGTATGCAAATGAAATCGATAATTTTCTCCATCCAACACCGTTATTTAGGGAGCGTGCACAAATTACGTCACCCACAGGGTGGGTAGGTAGTTGCAGTAGTTGGTGACCATTAATGGCATAGTAGTGGGGTTCACATCAGCAAAGATGACGCCACCAAAATTTTGTACCGTTTTTGAACGTCCCTTACATTTTTCGCTTGTATTAGGATGACGCGAAAATAAAATGATAAATTCATTCCTGAATTCAAAGATCATAACCAAACGTTTCTATTACAAGTTTGATTTTGGCGCGACAGCAAGCTTGCCTATCTAAAGACATCATCTGTGTACAGGGTGGATGGATTCAGCAATAAATGAGAAATGGTGATGTCGGTGTGGGAGGGTCTGAAATATCGACCTTATTGGGTGACGTAATTTGAGTATGCTCCCTTATGCTTACAAGCTAGAGCGATAAAAAAACACGTTTCCATTTTTGTTGAAAGATGGCGCACGACTTCTGAAACAGCACCGGGATCGAATCGGAACGGAACAGAGCAATTCCACTTTCCGATGACATAAATTATATGTGACATTTTTCGTACCGATGTTCTGAACTGTCCCGGTCCCAATATCATCGGTACAAGTGCTCATGTTTCGGTTTTGTCCCGATTCACAGACGGAACCAAAAATAATGTACCGAAATTGTTCCGTTCCGTTTCCGAACACGGAACTTCAGTCAGAAACTCACTATCAGCAGCTATATACATACAAATACTTTAAAATAATTTTTGGCTTTTTTCTTGGTTGCATAGCTTTAATCTATTAATTCCAATTTTTTCGCTAACCACCAAAATGCTAGTGCTGATAATCTTACCCAGATTGAACTAAAATATTAAATGTTCGGCGGCACCTATAAACACAAATATAAATGGACGAGTCATTTTGAACTAATTTCAAACTTTTATGAAAAAATGAGAAGAACATAAATTCGTTTTTCCGCATCTTTGTTACTCTTGCTCCTGGAACTGAATTTCTTCAACCTTGTTCCGGGACTTTTCCGGTCATGTCCACAATTGTCAACGTGGAGACCTGTTTTAAAGCTTCCCGTAAATCCAATAAAAGTTCCTACCAACTTACTGTCAAACAATTTTTCTACGAGAATTAAAATTGAAGAAATTGACACCATGAAAAAAGAAATTTTGACCATGTTTCCTGACCCGGTGACCAGATATTGATTTGAAGTTGTGAATATTTTTGTGTTGAATATTGTGAAGTTTACAAGCTGTTTTCAAATTCATACTTAAATTCTAAATTTTATCTCATACTTTATTAAACATTTTTTGTTTACTGCTGATTTACGTTGACTACCTCAACTTCAACATTAACGAAACTTCAGCCGTTCTAGAGCGTTACAAGCGTAAACTCCTATTAAATCCTCAAGTTTAAAATGCAGAAATTCTTAAGTCATACGCCAGGCCATTGGAAATCCTATTACAATAAATGCAACTTCCACAAATATATAAGGGAACCATTACTTCACAGTAAAGCCCATTACAGCGTCTGGTCCTGCACTACTGATTGCGAGGCCTATTTCATCTAATCAAAAGATTATCTAACGAAATTATCATTGCGAAGTACAAATAATTTTTTTCCCTTTTACTTAAGCGTTTTCATTTAATTCTTATTTGCATATAAATCCAACAACAGTTTGTCTTATATTTACTTGCAATTTGTGAGTATAGTTTATTATCGTACGAATGTATGTAGCTCGGGACCTGATTTCCTAAAACCAGGAGATAAAGTATAAAAATCAGTATTGCAAAAGAGATAAGATTATCTTGAATCAAATTGGATCATCTTGGAAATCATACACTAATATATGCTGTGGTTTCATTTTATCGACATCGACATGCGGATCGAATTCATATTCCCACGATAAATGCTCAGTTTTGAATCATTCCTGTTGAAATTTGCCTGGGTTTTTGGCCTTTTCCCAGCACAGGGGATTTTAAAGAGGAATTATACCTTTTTGTGGTTGAAATTAAGCCTCGTTATTAGTCTGAGTGTGGTTTTCATGTGTACTTTGGTATTGATATCCAACGTTGTATTTTTCATATTCCCCGCAACACCAGCATGGTTAGATTATTGGCAGAAAAGGACACCGTCTGTATTTTCCGGGCTAGTTTACCTTCTCAATCAGGTTCTAGCGTCAACAGGGCCAGGAAGGACAACGCACAATCCTTACAAGAATATGCCCCCTGTTTGACCTCGGTAAGAAAATTCCTGGAGGGTGCACCTTGAAGAGTAGATCGTTTTTGATAATTGGCCCAAAGAAATCGTAATGCAGGATTCGGAGATATCCCAGGTTAAAGTTAGTGAAAAATGAGGGGGGGCTCATTGGGTGCCAAAAAATTCAAATTCGACGTTCTTTGACCTCAAGAGGTCAAAGAACGTCGATACCGGTTTCACAATCTAAACCATTATGAAACTGGCCTAGATTAGAACTAGGGCTTTCATTAGGCATATATTCAACGTGCGCCGAGTTTTGTTCCAGTTTGTGGCACGATGACCCAGCAGTGACCTCCGAGGTCAACACCTTACCCATACCGAATTTTGTGCCTAAAAATCATTCGAATTGCCCGCAAATAGACTAGAACTGTTAGTTTAAGCCCAGACACGTTGCCTGTCAAGTTTGGTTCCATTTGGTGACACGATGACCCAGCTGTGACCTCCGAGGTCAATATCACACCCATACCGGATTTGGTGACTAAAAATCATTCGAATTGGCCATTCGAATAGACTAGACTAGAACTTTTGGTAACTGAAAATTTGTGAAATCAATTTATTTCCTCACAACAGCAGTGAAGGGCATATCAGCAAGCTCTGTTCTATTATATTCTATTGTATTTTTCCACGGTTGCCGCCACTATCACACTCTACTCTACCAGCGGGTTTGGATAGAATAGACGACCTCTACTGCTATTATGTTTAGCTGACTTGCTAGCTTATTCTATTATGTGTTAAAGTTTTAATCTGATTTATAATTCCATTTCTGCTAAATTCACGTTTATAGCTATTGAGGATTTAGTGAATACAATAGGATCGGTACCCCATCAGTACAGCTAAAATATTACCACGAATATAAAGGGAAAGACCAATATGTGTATATATACATATTGTAAGAGGAGGGAAAATAGTAGAGGGATGGTGAGTGTAGCTCAGAAAAGGGCATTGTGGCCAAGAGTAATTACAAATACTTCCGGTCAGTTTGAATGCCAAAACCAGAGTGATCAACTTTATTTTAGAGTAGTTAATTCCTCAGTTCAAGTCACTAGGACGTAAAAGCAGCGCCTGGTTGCTCGAGTGGTAGCTCGGACTCAGAGGTGTGGAATATTTTGAGATATTGTATTTGAAATATTATTTGAAATACATTTAGTATTTTCTATTTGGTATTTTCCTAACAAAAAATTTCTTAAGGTATTTTGTATTTCGTATTTTCCCAACACCAACATCTATACTGTATTTTGTATTTCGTATTTTGAAGATTACGAACGCGATAGTATTTTGTATTTTATTTATCTTGAAAAATTTACCCACCCCGAAATCAAAATATAAAATATAATTTTAAAATATATGACTGGCAATTGTTAAGCTTATCTCTAACGCATGTTAATATAAATATTTTAACGGTAAAGGCACTAATTTAAAACATTTTGAAACCAGGTTTCGAAACGTTTTTGGCGGGTTTGAAGAACTTACTGGATAAATACTTAAAATTCAATGTGAGAACTATACAGTTAGCAAACTTCGTGACGCAAATATAACTCAGGAGTTTATTTGTTGTAAGGAAAAATATTCCGTACGTGGGTCCATGTTAATTTACTTTAATACACAAATGCACAGCTCAAAGTATAATACTCTAACGTGCCTGTTACCTTACGTTTGCTGATTGATTTTTAAATATAGTATTATTTGGCCAAATTATACAAAATACTTTGAGAGAATACACTTTAGACACATCTCAGATATCTACTTTGGGATAAATTTGAGAGTATTTTCAACGTGTATTTCAAATACGATATTCTCATTTCAAATTTTCCCTTTTTGCTGGTAGGAAAGTATTTTATTTTGTATTTTGCCAAATGACTCCGGATATTTGTATTTTATTTTGTATCTTGCCCAAATGACTCCGGATATTTGTATTTTATTTTGTATCTTGCCCAAATGACTCCGGATATTTGTATTTTATTTTGTATTTTAACGAAGTTACACCTGGTATTTATATTTTGTGTTAGTATTTTAACTTTTCTGGCAATGTATTTTTATTTTGTATTTCAAAAGTAAATATCATGTATTTTCCACACCTCTGCTCGGACTTAGCATTTTTTGCTCTCCTCTGCTCTGCACTCTGCCTACACTTTACCATACAAGTTGCTCAGCACACTGCTGCTTCTATACTCTATGGTACTCCATCCATCTCTCACAGCAGATGCGTATGTGTACTTGAATATTTCTAGCCTTAAATACTAATTTAAGGACTCAGCTAACCTAGTTAAACCATAGTTGCTTCATAGTACTAGTACAACATAAAACCTAATGGAATAAAGTATATATTGACCCACGGAAACAATTTAGCAAACAGATTTAATCAAACTAATGTTACGCTGTCACCCGCGTTTGTATTCGCTATTGAAAATACATTGCGCTGGTGTGTCAGTGTGTTAGCGTGGAAGTTGCATTTGATTCCTGGGATCAGAGGTGTCCATTTGAAATCACCTTCGTTCATCCTTCAGAAGGGGAACCGTTTCCAATTACCCGTTCCTTCATCGTTCAGTAAAATGAAGCCCTCTGAATATTTACCCTTCCTTCACCCTTCCTTCATACAAATCCTACTATAATCCTTCCTTCAGCCTTCAAAAATATTTAAATGCCCTTCAGGCGTTACCTTCCTTCCATGTTCGTTCAACACAAGTCGGAAAATCATATCTTTAAAATCCAAGCTGCTTACCGCTGAAAAACTAATAATTAGTTTACAATTAATTGCAATTGAAATTGATTTTCATTTGAGAGATCCGCTTGAATATCCCCTCATGTCATTGAAATTAAATTGATTTGTCAATGTTTCTGCAATTAATATTAACAAACAAGCGAATAATCAGAAATTCACATTTGGAAATTTTTCTTCGCTGCGCTTCTATACATTTGAATATTCTGAATCTAAACTAGTGATCCGATTTTGGTGCAGTGAAAATGCCCAACTTGCCCTGTCCAAAATGCCCAAAATCAGGACATTTTCAAAAGGGCAGGCATTTTGGGCATTTTCAACTGGGCGGGCAAATACTGCAGGGCATTCTCAATTGACATACTCTAGCTAGGTTATAAGTTATCACTTATGAAAACTAGAAAAGACACATTTATACATATAGAATGTGATGATACACATAAACGTTTTTGAAATTTTGTGTACTTCTTTTTGGCGGAATGTTTTGCATTTAATTTTGTCAGTTTCATACACGGGTTCTTCATTGTCAATTTTATGCGTGATTTTGTCCGATCGGCCAGTTTGGTGCATAGTTTGTACTGTTTACCCCTTGGTTGGTTTGGTGCACAGTTATATCAGTTTGGCCCTCTTGGCTGGTATGGTGTATATCTTTTGTCTTGTAAGTATTTTGTTTTCATACAGGGATGTCGAAAACTGTTGACCTTTTATCAGCAAGCAATTTTGAAATCGATGACTACTTGCCTGCAGGGTCTTGAAATTCAACAAGGAAGTTTAAAAGCGATCTATATACAAATCCGAACCCTGGTGTGTAGTGATGTGAACTGATCCACATTTTACGAAAATGATCGGGTTCAAAGGTCAGACCAGACCAAATACCATGGTCCAGAAAACCATTAAGAGTAATTAAATAATCACGTTTTACTCAGTGAAATTTTTATTTGAATACTTAAAATATATGCTTAATATCTTCAATGTGATTTCGTTAATTTATACATTTTTATTTCGCGAACCTTTGGGGCAATGGTCCTTTGGTCTGATCCTGATATTGAACCAACTGTATCTGGTCTGGTCCAACAATTGAACCAGACCGATAGCCGACGGACCACTAGAACTGGTCCGGAACCGGACCAGACGCATAAATAACCATTATAAATCGTCCATCCAGACCATTGGCATTCATAAATTGGTGTAGTTTAGTGAGTATAGCTAACTAAAGCTACAGATCGAAAAATTGGAGCGAATATGTCCGCAATGCCTGCCCTAGGCTGAGTATGCCCAACATGCCATAAAATGAAAATGCCAGGGGAATTTGAGCAGATGTAGCCCTGCTTACAGAATATAATAAAATAGAATAATCGGGCTCCATGTGCGTCCTGGCTTTGTGGGGTGCCAAAACTTGGATACTGCGGAAGTCTTCCGTAGACTAACAGCAGTATCAATAATTATTACTGCTACACTAGCAATGCAAATGCTAAGCCATTTCACGTCTCAACAATCTCATTGTTAAAACCCAACACATCGAAATAGCTCAGTGGTTTCAATTTTTTATGGATATGTACGGAATTTTTTTAAAAGCTCTGAGAGTCATGATATATGCATAGGAATAAAGCAAGAGCGACTAAAATTCCTGGAGATAAGAACAAGGAAATGTGGTCAAAATCATTCACCACCCTCCATGAGAACAAATTCCTGCAATGTAGTTCGTTTTGATGGGAACTGTGGGATGTGTAATAACTATACCTGTTAATGTGAAAAACGTAATAACATGATTCAAATTATGTGTCTCACGATTCGCACACCATTTATTAAATCAATGCCAGAAGTTTACAATAAGTCTCGATGTTTAGCACAGATAAAGAAGGTGAGCCTACGCTATGTAATATGTTCATAACCTGTTCATAATTACTTTTCAATGAACAAACATATACGAAGACATACTGGCATGAATAACCTACAGAAAATACGAAACCTTATAAATTGGATATCCAGCTAACTCTGAGTGATTCTCAGATTTAGAATTCAAACAAAATGCTTCGACTCCTGTACACTTCCAGTTTCTTGCTAGCTTTCAACACCCTCCCGGGTCTTCTGGGAGCACCAACAGATCCAGAGTTGTTCCTCACCAAATATATTAAAAATGGCCAATTGGACAAAGCAAGGGAGCTATCATCAGACCATATGAAGCAGTTTCATCTCAAATCATCAACATCTGACAAACTCCAAAGTTTCAGTGGGTACTTGACCGTTGATGAAGCAGTCAACTCAAATATCTTCTTTTGGTTCTTTCCTGCTCTTGTGAGTCCGTGAACATTTTATTTACTATTTATTTAATGTAGGCTAATAAAGTTCATTTTAAGGGATTTTATGTGTATTAAAATGTAATACTTGCGTACAGGAAAATCCCGCTACTGCTCCTGTGATAATGTGGATGAGCCAGAATATTGGATTCTCTTGTTTAGAGGGTGTTTTCCTTGGGACTGGGCCGTTCTATTTGGATGAGAATTTGGAGCTCAAAGATCGTAATCATAGCTGGGTCCAAACACATTCCATGCTGTACATAGACGCACCTGTTGGTGTGGGTAAGATTTAAAATTGTGATAGGGTAGCTACAATAACATTGCAGATAATTCCTATCATATGCCAACGTAATAAAATCATAAGTAAGAAAAAGCACTAACGTTATGACTGTGAACATATTTTAAAATTTTTCATTTAGGTTTCAGTTTCACTGACAAAGAAGGAGGTTACGATAGAAACACGGAAAATGAGTCTGCCGAGGTTTATGAAGCATTGACTCAATTTTTTACTCTGTTTTCTGAATACGCTAAAAATGATTTTTATTTGGCTGGAGAAGTTGTTGCTGGTACGTATCTCTTCTTTATGACAGTATGATGTGATATTCTGCACAGTAAGAGTCAGTAACTTATGGAATGAAATTAATAAAAAAAAAATTCGGGGCTTTAAAGCTGACCTTTCTCCCGGTATCGTGTCTGTAATTCACGAGAACAACGAGAAAGGGCCGAAAGTCAAGATCAATCTTAAAGGAATGATTTTTGGTTCGCCAATGTTCAACATGCCGGTTCAACTGCATTACGGCAAGTACTTTCATAATATGGGCTTGGTTGATGAAAAACAACGAGACATGATCATTACAGAGGAAGAAAAGGTTGCGGCTCTGATCAAAGAGAAAAAATTCAAAGAAGCTCATGACGTAATTTTTAGAAATGCCAAAGAAAATAATTTTAAATTAAGTGTTTATATACGTTATTAAAATGTTATTCAAATATACAATTTGTTCTTTGCTTGTTTTGCAGGTAATCACAAAAATCATAGTGTTTCCGAACAATATGTACCAACAGCTCACTGGACTTGAAAATTCCTTTAACCTTCTTGCAACAAAGCCCCCAAAGGAAATTGAAAGATTTACAAAATTTTTGGATTCCAATGAAGTTAATAATTATCTTCATGTCGGACTTCACAAATTCTCTTTCATAAATTGGAAAGTTCAAATTCAATTGAACAGTGAACTCATGACTTATGATGGTTCTTCCCTGGAAAGCATTTTACATAAAGGCTATAAGGTGCTGATATATTCTGGTCAATTTGATCCTGTCGCAGTTATTCCTGGTATTAAAAATGCTGTTGAAGCTTTGAAGTGGAAGGGAGCTGAGGATTACAAAAAGGCACCTCGAACCATTTGGAAAGTCAAAGATGATGTTGCGGGATATGCTAAATCATCCGGAGATCTCACTTATGTCCTTGTAAGGAACAGTGGTAGGTATGTAATGTTGGACAATCCTGAATGGGGATATGAACTTGCAAATCGTTTTACTTCCGGCAAGAGCTTTGATTCGTAGATTTATTTTGTTTTTCAGTTGTATTTGTGGCACTTGTGAGGATTCATTACTCAGAAACTTCTTACAATAAAGTAATATTTCGGGTGTAAAATAGCTATACGTTTATTCGAGCATGTTTGTAACATTTCTTAAGTTAATACGCTTACATATTCATTCAATAGAACTCGGTACAAAAATAATTTGGGTTTAAATCTTTTTATTTCCTGAAAGTGAAAACATAACAAATCAAAAATCAGCTTCTCCTCTAATCAAGTAAAGTATAGTCCGTCAAGAAATTTTACGCATGGTATTACAAATTTAATAAGCCTAATTCGGGTTGATACTAAACAAAGGCACTTGAAAGGATAATGAAACAAGAACAAAAACTAAGGAAATGGGCATGATAAACTTGCACTGGACTGAATAAACTTTTGACATGATATAACGAGTTTCTACGAGACAAATTTTGAACCCACTCAGGACACCATGAACTCCAAGAATTTCTTAACTGAAATTTCTTGGCGCTACGAATAAATTTCAGGACTTGAGGACGGAATGTGATTATTTTTGCAAATAATTTATAACAAAAAGAACGTGCAATATTTTGTAAACAACGCCGTCAAATCATCACAAATAAAACAAATTCCTTCAGCACGGATGAGTGCAACACTTCGGCTGTAAGTCGCAGGTGAAGTAAAAATATGAGTGTAAATGTCGTCTCATATGCACTACTGAAATCCAAAAAGTTAGTGTGGGTGATTTTTCGAGCTACTTGGGCAAAATATTGCTCAACTTTCTATGAAAAAGTTGTTTTAGTGCGTTAGTTTAGTACATATGTATGCGCCTAGTTTCTATGCCCCTTTTCACTTAGTTTAGTATCAACCCCAGTCATAACTCGTAATAAACTATGAATATTTTCAGAATTTTTAAATATACTTATAAATCACAACATTTATATACGTGTTGTGTACATCTATTGTATTGAACGAGAGGATTCTAGAAAAGTGTTTGGTTATGTGCACTATTAAATAGTCGCAGGGATAATCTTTCCCAAAAGCGTCACCGTCATTATTGCTGCATAAAAATTCATATTAATTGATTGGAGTTGTCAGGAAGATTTATTCTAGCTATTAAAGTTGGTAAAATATCTTGAAATTCTAGATGCTATTGTTTGAAATAATAAACCTAATACACGCGACGACATATGAGCTTACACATTACTGAATTAACATACGCATGCATTGGACTACAACTACAATTTATTATATCATATATCAAAACATCTCAATTATGTTTTCAATTCATATTATTTAAGGCTCTGGCTTTCAGTGTTGTCAGTCTGAATATTCAAATTTTCATTTTAAGATTAACTTACTATTAAAAAATACGGCTAGAGAAAAGACTTCTGAAAGGTAGGACCCCTCTGTAAACATGTATTTGATTATATTTGTGCTAACACTACCACCGGTGCTTAATGGCACACTGGATGTAACCTCTATTTGTCTGTGCGGAGTTTGGACCTTCAAAGACATGTTGATTGTTATTGTAAATGAAAATAACAAGGATAAATATATTCCACATAGAACTGACCTCCGTTCAGTTCGCAAGCAAGTCAGCAGAATGCAAAAATAAACAACTGCCCAAGGGTGGGGTAACATTTTTGAATCAACTTGCTATTTCATTTTCTATTAGCAAATTTTCATTGTTAGATTTTACAAATATTTTTTTTACCAAAGGGCCAATTTTAAGATAGAATGACGCAACTCATTCACCAACAATATTGGTATATGCGTGTCACAAAAACCGTCACTTGCTTTGGAATGTTCCAATTTGTTAACAATTTCCAATGATACACTGAAAAGCTACTCGGGCTTCTATTCGGGATGTGACAAATTTGGGAAAATTTATGTGGTAACGACAATATTTCGGTACGTAATTTGTACGTAATGGTGCTACATATTTATTTATGTACAATAATTTATAATAATGTTTCTCCGCCGAATTTAAACCCGTGCAAGCTATACGCAATTTTAAAATGTGACACAAATAGATTACTAATGTGATGACCAATGGCGAACCCAAAAAATTATTATTGTAGCCACTGGCAAGTATTAGGCTAAGAACTTTACGAAGTGAAAAACAATTATTTCATAAAATTTTAAAATCTTGGTCTTACCCACAAACGAATCTAATAAATCTGTAAATAGGGTATTTCTTAAAATAATTACGCTTAAACATAGTTAAATCTAACCTGTGGCAACAAAATTGTAGAAAATCGTTTAAAAATTCGTTTTTACTCATGTTTTTGTCAAACTCATGGTCTTCAATAACCCTTTTGGCAAACACATTATCCCTAAAAAACTTTAAATCCACGCCAAATAAGGTCAATCAATCAAAATATCCCTGTTTTTCCCTAACGATTTTAAATATCCATTCGTAACATAGAATCTATTCCCTTTGAGATTTTCCATGCCAAAAATATTTTCTTCCCGTCTTCCCACAAAAATCCGACTACTGCCCTACCAAGTAATAATTCATATACCAATGTTTCCTGTTACATGAGCAAACAGATCGTCGTTGATGAAAATAGGACGTACCAGCGAATGATAACTATGCGGTATCACTGTAGTGGCACCATTTAAATTACTACAAAATATTTAAAACGAATAGGATCCCTTGCAAGTAATAGACAAAAATAATTGCACGATAACCTACCGCTCTAACTACACGGTTAGTATCCTCATAATCAATTTGTTCGACATTGTCGTCGATTTCGCTGATTTCGTCGGAGTCAATGTCAGATTCTTCAGACCTTGATCCTTCATTCACCACAAACCCAAGAGAATAAATTTGAAACGTGATCTACATTGAAATCAATACGTATACGTATTTTAGTGTCTATAGACACTAGGGTACCCAGATAATACAATCTCAAATCAGGACTCCTAAGTAAAAAAATATGAAATTCAAAAATCAAGCATAATAAGGTTTTAAGACTATGTAACTACAGTGGACTCTCACTATAAGGGATGCCCTTATAAGGTATTTATCGATTTAAGGGACTGGAATTTGCAGTCCCGATTCCCATTTACACATTGTATGTATAACACTATGCTTATAAGGGAAATATGTTTATAAGGGTCAAATTTTGCCGGTCCCTGGAGCATCCCTTACAGCGAGAGTTGACTTTATTTATACTTGGCTTCATGACTTTAATTGATAAAAATTTCATATAATTTGCCCATACCGTTAAGAACTGTTTTGTAACTTTTTATGATAATATTCATCAAACAGCATATATGCGTATCCCGAGTAGAATTTAGTTGGTCAGTGTACGTCAAATAGTGGTCATTAACGTCAAACTACGTTATTGTGACCAACTTCATAGTATATAGTAATATCAAGACAGTAAATGCAACGTCCACAAAACCATCACTGTTGACGCATGTTTTGGCAACGTTTAATGAACGTTGGAATGAAAGGATGTTTATAACGTACCAATGTGGTCAAAAATCAACGTTAATTAGACGTTGCTTGTCAACACTTCTTCAATGTCCTCTCTAGTCTGGTAAATACAACGCGAATACAACGAAAATAAATGATTCCGCAGACATACGCACGTTGAAAATGCATGGAGAGAATTGTAAATTGTACTGTCAGCCATTTCGAGATCTCCAGCGTACTTTACACCGGACTAAAAGCTTGCTGGGAGTGTTTCTTGTTTTAAATTACAAGGTAAGTAATTATTTATCTTACAATAAACGGTGTTCGCTATATTTATTAATTAATGTAATCATGACTGACCGAACAATTTCTGCACGTCAATTCAGACGAGTTGTCAAAAGATCCGTCGAAGATCAAATTATTGATATTATTGCAAAACGGGAAAAGAAAATTGGTAATAGTGTCCTGAACAATTTAGTTTCTTGCAACACACAAGAAAGTGATTTGAAAAATTCTGAAGACGATTGTTTCTCAGAGGACTTTCCTGAGTCGGATAACGAAGGTACGCTATTTAGTGAAAGTGACGCAGAAATAGATTCTCAAGAATGTGCTAATGAAATGAAAGAAGATGAAGTGTTGAATTCCAGTTATCTGAAGACGTCCTTGAAACAATGGGCACTGAGTGAAAATATTACTCATAAGGCATTAGACGGAATTTTAAAAATCTTGCGTAATCTTCATCCAGATCTTCCAAAATGTTCAAAGACCTTGCTGTCTACACCAACTGAAAAAGTGGTTAACTCATGTGACAATGGTGAGTTATTATACATATAGGTATCAAAAACGGGCTTATAAGAAAAATTCAAAGTGGTATAAATAAGGAGACCAATGTATTGACCCTCAAGTTTAATATTGACGGAGTGCCAATTTACAACAGTTCGAATCAATGTATGTGGCCAATTTTGTGCATTGTAAACGAATCTATTGATGACAAACCCTTTGTTATACAAGTATTTCTTGGAAATTCGAAACCAAAATACATCAGTGACTATTTTGAAACTTTTTGTCGTGATATGAAAGCAATTATCTCTGAAGGTATCGTCGTTGATGAAAAACCTTATATAATTGATCAATAGAATTATATTCCCGGAATTAAATGCTCCGCTTCGAACAGATTTGGACTTTAAATTACGAAGAAATGAAGATCACCATATACGGCCATATCAAGACACCCCGTCTCCTCTGGAAACTCTGGAAATTGGAATGGTGTCACAATTTCCCCTAGATTACATGCATCTAGTTTGTCTTGACATCACACGAAAATTAATTTCTCTCTGGACAAGCAAAGGTCCTCTTAGAACAAGACTGTCATCCTCACAAGTTTCTCAAATTAACAATAGCCTTGGTACAATACAACCTTACATTCCTTCAGAGTTTCAACGGAAACCTCGCGATATTAATATCTTCGAAAGGTGGAAAGCCACTGAATGCCGACTTTTCTTAATCTACACCGGTCCAATCGTTCTAAAGGAAGTTCTGCAAGTGGAGCCGTACAACAATTTTATGTTATTAAGTGTTGCAATTAGAATTTTATTGACGAGGGAATTTCAAAAATATACTGGTGCTAAAAAATTTCTTAAACATTTTGTTGGTCATTTTAAAACTCTTTATGGTCATGAAAACGTTGTTTATAATGTCCACAATCTCGTTCATTTAGCCGACGATGCTCTAAGACTTGGGAGTTTGGACAACTTCAGTGCCTTTCCCTTCGAGTCCTACTTAGGAACTTTAAAGAAAAAAATCCGATGTGGTAACAAGCCACTGCAGCAGTTACACAGACGATTAACAGAAGATAATGCAACAATTCCATTCCAAATTCGAAAATCCAAAACCTGGACACTTTCAAAGCCTTTTCTGGAAACAACAAGTTTTGAAGGAGTTCATAATATAAAAACGTTTAAAAAATGTTCATGCTTGGATTATGTGCTTAGTGAAAATGGAAAGGATTCGTACTTTCAAACTAAGAATGGAAAGTTGTTTAAAGTTATTCAGTTTTTCGAAATTAATGACTCCCAAAAAATATAATGTAAACCACTGGTTCCCATTAGGGTTGTATAATTTTGACTGGCAGTCTTTGAGAGACTGATGTGATTCAGTCAGACTGATGCGACTGGACTGAATATGACTGAAGAATTAAGAGTTGTGAAAAACTTTGACTGACTGTGACTGATCATACAAAACTCCCAATGACTTTACTTCATCCGGTATCCCTGCAGCCCAAATATCCCATACGCGCGAAAACCGTATTGCAATGTTTTTCCATTGCGATAGAAATATATTGATCTAGAAATCCTTTGTGTCGCAATGGAAAAACATTACGATATGATTTTCGCGCGTATGGGGGTGTCCATTTTTGACGTAATACACAACCGAGAATTCAATAATTTTTTAGCGATCTGGACGCACATTGATAGTTGATCAGCGTTATTGCATTGTGCCCATAGACATTTATTTTTGTGTATTCCTTGGACTTACATAGGTCCCCCACTGGAATGTCCCGAGTTCGAGTTCGGGACAAAAAATGGAATTTGAACAGGGTATTTGTTTCGATTCGAGTCGAGCCCAATTATTTGTTACCGTTAGAAACACTGCCCGAGGAGAAGTGTAACATAGTTGTTTCATATGAATGTTCCGGAGCATCCTCGTCAAACCCCAGTGGTTTAACAAACGATATTTGCGATATCGCTAGATGTCGCATACACGCATGTACGACTCAGACTGACTTAAAGTATTGCGACTGAGACTGACTGTGACTGATTGGATTAGATTTGCTGACTGACTGACTGACTGATTCGGATGGAGTATGGGACTCTTCGCGACTTTGACTTAAAAAATTGAGATTTATACATCCCTAGTTCCCATAGCTGAATATTTTAGTTATCCGATAAATTCAGCTCAACTGGGTATAATTAAAGCTCGTGTCAGTCATGATTGTGCTGTAGTAATGGACACTATAGACTTTGAAAAGAAACTCTTTTGTTATCCACATTCCGATGAATATGTAATTATTTCTCCGTTGTGCCATCAATTTTGAACCCCGTTTTATAAAATTTATTATCGTGCGATCGTTCTCTGCAGATGTTTGCGTTAGTCGATTTTCCAGAAGAAAGGGGGAAAGATGGCTCTATTCCGTGCGAGATTGTACATTTCTCTTGGTTGAGTTTGAATTTGAAATATTGCTGGTGGCCTGGAAATCGTAGCTATGTGAGTGAATTTAAATGTGGAAGCAAACCATTAAAGGATAAGTGGAAGAAGTGTGTGGTCAAGACCAAATGTGTTTCAGGTAAGATACCGTTTACAAATAAAAAATCATTTGCCCTGATTTCGAATTCTTTTCAATTGTAGTAGAAACTCTGAGTTGAAACCATCACTATTATATATTTATATTAAATTGTGGGCTAATAATGCAAATTAATTTGAAGCTGATTTAGACGCGATTCGAGATGCCCGGCAAGAGCATTTGGAAACTACAGGAACTGATTCGGAAGTTGAAAGGGTTACAACTGTACAAGAGAACTGTGGCATAGTCTTGGATATAATTAACCCGATCCATGCTGCAGCTAAAGGAAAGTCAACGGGAAAGCAAGCTGGAAGTCTTCCTTCACCTCCAGTGATTCAAAATGTTTTTGACATGGGACCTGAATCCGAGTACTTGAATGAGTGTGATATAGTCTTGCAAATGACAAACGAATTGGAAAATCCAACGGCTTCAACCTCAAAAGTAGTATTGTCAAATGTCAACCAGCCTATGCTTACAGCAGCTGACCTTTCAGGTATTAGACATTTAATATTGTAGCTGTAGACTGGGTTTCGCAGTTTCAAGTGATTCCAGATACCGTGTATGTATTGCTACTTTTTGTACAAAATCCCTGAAACTTTTCTTAAACCGTGTCTGATTTTGCAAGCAAAAAAACAGTTTCTTAAACGATCCCCAGATTGTTCTCTAAGTTCCACCCTGTATTTGGAAACACACCTTTTCCTGAAACATTAATTATTGCAGATTTGTAGGGAAAAGTTATTTCTGAAAACACATTGACACATTCTAAGCAACAGCCTGTACAACACTTCAATCCGAATTATAAACTTTGAGCTATACAAGTACTTGTTATCGCTTTTAATTATCATTACTGATACTGTAAATTATTAATTACTTCATAGTTTTTGATGTTTTTAATGCAATTTTAGAAATCCATATTTTAATTTCAGTCTGCCTAAAATCCATTTTGACTCGTTTAACAAGCATTGAATTGAAAGTTGACAATCTTTCAAAGGATATCAAATCCACCAGGAAACTTCCGAGTCAAATGTTGGATAAACCTGAAGGTTCGCCAGCTTTACCACTGCAGGATTTGGACCAATTGTCTGTATTCGACGAATATTTGGAAGACGATAAGCAATTCATTTACTTTGTAATTTAATAAATCACTAAAACCTGTTTCCATGTGCTTTTCATAATTACGTTTAATAATTCTAAATTAACTATTATTTATTTTGCATTATAATAAAAGCAAAGGGTTCTTGCGCTAACTGGAGCAAATGGGGAGAAGGAGGCAACGGATCGGGTACTAGCCCAAATTATTTCTAATACGCTAGCTGTTCAGCTTAACTGGTAAGGAACGGTCAAGCAAAACTGTCCCACCAAGGTTGGATTGAGTAAATACGGAAGAATTGTGAAGCTCATTAACCGTAAATATTTTTCATTTATGCTTTCGTTTCAATTTAATTCAAGTATTGCAGTATTTGTAGTTGTACTACTTAAGTTAGTAGTAGTAGTACGTACTATTTTAATTACGTAAATAATTTTGCAATTTATGTAGAGACGGTGCGAGTTCTAGTTGGTGGGGCCACTGACAAGGCCATTCAGGATCGGATTCAGTACTGGCTAAAACACGCTAAAAATCGTATCCGGGTCTTCCAGGCGGAATTAATTAATCCGCAGGCAACCTGAATTTGTATTTTATTTTTTGACCCCTATTAGGTTACCATTTGCTTGGTTCTTATTTGTTTGAAGTAATTCAATTTTTAACTAGTAAATGCACTCATATATGATTGGAATAAATAAAAGTCATTTTTGCTGCTTAATTATGTTTCTTGTTTCAAAAATATATAGTTCAATTCGTACGTCCAATTTAGAGTCTCGAATGACGTCTCGATGACGAAAGATACGTGGTTTAATTAACGACAAAACTCAACGTCCGATAGACCATAATTACCGCGGACATTTTTTACTCAGAATACCGTCGAATATCAACGTTCAAATGACCATTTCACGTTACATTATTACCCTTATTTAACGTCGGGTTGACCTAAGTTTCTACTCGGGATAGTAGTTCAATGTTCATGGATTTCACCCCTGCTTCCAGTTCGAGAAACAACGAAAAACCGCTATCTAAGCACAGGAACTTTAAATGTTTACGAAAGTTAGTCGGAAAAATCATACCTTTTTTCACATAATTAGCAAATGATTTGTAAAACAAGTTAAGGGTTTCTTTGATTTTAACCGCATATGCATTCAGAAATTTTTTTCGTTGATTCTAGTTTAAAAATTTTGAATAAGCTCCTCAATGACTGAAAATACGATTACAATAGACTACGATCAATGAAGCAAGTATTTAAAAATCTGAAAATATTTGTGTTAATAAACTAGGAAAGACAGTCAAAACGTCTAAAAGATTGGTGATGCTTTAACCCCAGATAAGCCAGTGCTAATTAGGGCGCAGTGGTTTTGATGTCATCACTTAGATTTTTAAACGCTTGAAACACAAACGCACTTTTTTATGATTTTACGTCAAAATATTCTCTTTCAAAGCGGTATTCCTGTTGCTATACACTTAATACAACTTTCCCCACTGCACATTGCAAAGACAACTATTCTTTGGCATTCCGTATAATTAATTAAGACAATTTTTACTGATCTTTACAACCAGAAACGAAATCTTTTAACTATTATATAACCATATATACCATAAACAATTATTGGTAACTGTAAGTGAGCACTACAAAACTGTTACGTACAACTGCAGTTGAGGTTATTACGAAATACAAACCTTCCGAATTGAACTATTAAAAGCATTTTGCATGCAGGGCAACATTTAGGTTCAGGTGTGTAGTTACTAGTTGTTACTGTAGTATTATTGGGACAAAGTGTCTTTATGATAAGTATTGACAAATTTTAGTCATTTTGCCCCGAAATGCAACAAAGTGATTTTTGTCGCCAACTGTGAAATCAGGACTAAATTCAAGCTCATCAGGTCATCAGGTGACCCTGGGTCAAATCAGGACTTCTGGGTACCCTAGTAGACACTCACAAAACCCCTTGGAAAGGAAATAAAAACGACTTACGGGGATACCATACAGTAAACAAGTTACAATCGAGGTGGCTGGATCTGGAATTGAATGGTGGCTGTTTGAAGGAAGTTTCTCGTATTTTACCAATTTAACAATGTGCTGTAAATCGATGTTTCGACGGATGAACTCTATCCAGATTTTTGTAATGTGGGAGTTAATTACGAATGCGACAGAAGATAGAATAGACAAGAGTTGGGTATTTTCGGTCAAAATTTATTATATAATAGATGGAGATATATATCATGGTATTGTCTCCATTCTATGCCGGAAGAGTTATTCGCTTATAGTTTATGCAAGAGATAAGAGCAAAATTGTGGACAATGATCTGTCCGGGTTTATGATTTGAACGATTATGCACTATGTTTACATTAACAAGTATGAATGTCTTAATTAAGGAACCTACTTCACCCAACCCAAACACTTCTTTACAATTAACTATACTACGGAATAGCATTATTGCTTACGCATAAATAAATCCGCGTTTATTACAAGCAATACAAACAAAAATGTGCATGTATACATATGTATCTATAGCAGAAAACTAGTTTATAAGAACAATGCAGGTCTGTACTTTTCAGTTTATTCTCCCACACACTCAGACACTGTAAGTCATTACACCCAAAATGAGTTAATTAACGTGCGAAAATTAGCCAGTTGAATAGTTTTTCAAAATCATTGAACTCACAAACTATACGTGCCAGTCTAAACTTACTATCTATACTTACGTACTACATAATAATAATAATTCCCCTTCTAATTACTAATTAGTAAAGTTACATCCTTTACGTCAAAAATCACGTTTCAAGCATCATATTATTGATGCATGAACTAAACCACTACGATGAATTAAGTCATATGCTCTCTTATTTCATTTACCAGAAGTTCATAAAATTTAATTATAACCTCTCACACTGGGATATAACTTTTTTTAAGATCTCCCTGTCGGATTCTGTAATGTAATGAATACTCAACAAAAATAATTACGGGTATTCTTCTCATCACAAATTATTAATATTATAATAATTATTAGGCATTATTACAATCCGGAAGAACGAAGTTGAATAAACTAGAATACCCAATAAATATGGTCTGTTTTCATCAATAATAGTTCAGTTGTGTTTTAGCAAAATTGAGAGAATCGAAGATATATTTAATGTCAGTTTTGTGATCCTCTTCGAACATGAAGAAGGTCATGCTTGCTCATGAAGCATTCCAACGTATTTCAAGCAGTTGTAACGAGTCTAGTCCAGCGAATATGATAAGGAAAGGGCTGCTGCGGAGGATAATATGAATTTAGTTCACGTTAATTTCAAAAACCCGGTTACGAGCTTTAGTGGGTATTGGACCATTGACGAGAAATACAGTTCCAACCTTTTATTCTGGGTTTTTCTTGCTCAGGTACAACCAAAATGCTTTATTGACGTATCAAAAAGTACAATGGACAAAATTGTGATTCAAAATAAACGAAAAAATCTTTAGCTTTTGCTATTTTCGTGGAAACAAGGCACAAAACTCTTCTAAAAAACATTTTAAAATTTGTGTGAATTCGTTACCCTTAAGAATCAATAATAATTCCTACAATAAGAAGAAATAATTTCTGATGAAGGAGAAAATATCCTCACACTCAGACCACGCCTATACAAATAGATTTCCAAGATTTAAAACGCTATAAAATTAAATCCACCTTGAATCCATAACAATAATACTAGTTTCAGACGTTTTTGACCATTATGACCGAAATTCTTCACCTCCGACATAACAATTAATTTTGATAAATCTGGAAATAATCCGATTTGTTTAAAAGAGAGGGATCAAATATTTTCCATTATCATCCCATATATGGGCACGGGGTTAGAGAGAAAAGTTGTGAAACACCCTTAACAAAGAAATTATTGAACTTCGAATTACTATATAGGGATATTTCCGAAGTCAAAACTCTCGGGAACGGGCTTATTTCCATGCCATGGACTTCTACTGTATGAACTCAGAGCCGTTATCAATAATGACACATAGCCTTGTATGGACATGTAATTTCTTAGATGTGACAGATATAAATAATAATTAATTACTGCCTGTAATTATTTATTTTTAAATCTCGTTAGCATCCTGTAACCATGAATATACGCAAACGAAGCGGATATGCTTCCCGTGTAAAAAAAAACTAGAACATTTACAAACATTATTGAAAACTGAATCTTGTTTACCGGACTAACCTGTCACAAATGAATACACGAAAGAATCCTATAAATACTCAGTTTAATCTTCAATCATTTCATTTGTGTTTTAGCAAAGTTGTGAGCTTCCAAGATTTACCATAAGTTTTGTGGTACTAAAATGAAGAAGGTTTTTACAGTTGCCCTGCCTATGTCAACACTGACACTCATTCTTGTTCACGAAGCATTCAATAATTATGGAAATACTTGTAACGAGTCTGGGGGTGAGTTGTTCCTTACCCCTATGATAAAATCCGGGGAATACGATAAGGCAAGAGCTGCTGCGGAGGATAATATGAATTTAATTCACGCCAATTTTAAAAATCCGATTAAGAGTTTCAGTGGATACTTGACCATTGACGAGAAGTACAATTCCAATCTTTTCTTTTGGTTTTTTCCGGCACAGGTAAAGTCAACATTTTTTTGTTGATATTAAAAATTACAGTGGACTAAAACGTGGCTAAAAAACATAATTGTAATTTGAATTTTGAGTTTAGGAGAAACCTGAAAAAGCTCCAGTGATATTATGGGTGAATGACATTCCTGGACACACTTCATTGAGAGGTATCTTTTTGGAAAACGGACCATTCTATATAGACGAGAATGATGAAATACAAGAGAGGGCTCACACTTGGACGAAGACACACTCCATGTTGTACATTGATGCTCCTGTCGGCTCAGGTATCTAGATGGGAATAACCAATTTGACATGGTTGCTGCATAATTGGCAATTGTCTTTAAAAATTTTAATTATCACTGGAAGATTTGAGAACTTTGATTGAAATATGTATTATTGTGGCAAATTTTAGGATTCAGTTTTGCTGACAATCATACAGCGTACGCCAATAATTCAGATGATGAGGCGGATGAGTTGCACGAAGCCCTGGTGCAGTTTTTTACATTGTTTTGCGAATATCAAACGCAAGATTTCTACCTCGCTGGAGAAACATACGCAGGTATAAATTCAATGATCATGTTCGGCTACACAACATGTAGCATAATGTCAAAATCAGGAGTTACATAAGCAGTCCCTCCTTGAAGGTTTATACTTCTCTGTAACTGCAAATGGAAATTATCACAATCGAGTAAACATGTTCACCAACGATCATGATAATGATCATCAATGATTGATTTTGAAATTTTAAGACTTAATGAAAATTGTGATAGAAACTTATAAAGGTTTCTTATGGCGGTACAAAATTTCGTGAGGTTATAACGATTTAGTAAGAAGATTATAGCGACAACATGTATGTACTTATATGTGATCTCTTACATTTTAATGCATTTCCGTAGCTCCGTTTATTGCACACACTGCAAAGAAGATAGATGCGGAAAATGCCAAGGGGTCGTTAAAAATTAATCTCAAGGGTTTCGTCATGGGATCACCCTTCCTGGACGTTGAACATATGTTAAAAAACCAAGTGAAGTTTTACTACAATTTAGGATTAATCGATAAGAAGCAATCAAAGGAACTCCAAGTCGAGCTAGATAAGTTTTGGGATTTGGGTAACGAGGGAAAACACACGGACGCGTTTGAGGTTTGTAGCTGCTTAAAATAATTTCGTAATTCAAGTCATAATCTCGAATAAGCTATGTTCATACAGAAAAAATATTTAAGAGATAAATTTGATTTCCAGCATGTAGTTAGCGTATTTTTCCACGAGAAGTCAAAACTAAACCAGTTCACAGGCTTTGATGACTTCCGGAATGTGCTCACTAGTCAGGCTCCACCAGAGATTGCTCGGTTCCAGAAGTTCTTGGACTCCAAGGAAGTTCACCAATTCTTACACGTGGGGCTTCATAAATTCGTGGGAATAAACTACGAGGTCTGGGTTAAATTCAGTGAGGACATGTTCAGTTGTCATATGAAAGTACTGGAGGAACTTCTGGATAAAGGCTACCGTGTCCTCATGTATGCACCTCAATTGGATTATACCTTTCATCCTGAGGGAATAATTAAGACAGTAAATGATCTCAAATGGAAAGGAGCTGCGGGATATGCAAAAGCTCCGAGGAAGATTTGGAGAATCAAAGATGAAGTCGCTGGATATACAAAATCCTATGATAATTTGGCTTTTGCCCTGGTTCGGAATGCTGGAAATTACGCCATGTTGGATCAACCTGAGTGGATTTTGGATATTGTGGAAAAGTTTTTGTATCAGGTTGAAATTTAGCTGCTGTACAACTTTCAAAATTTAATAAATCTGTTTTTTTAACCTATTCTTTCATTGTCAGTTCTTCAAAGGTATCACCACGTGATCTTAACGAGCATAATGGGCGCATGCAACTTTGTTTGCATTTATTGCTAGACTCTAACCTCAATACGTATTTGATTATGCTTTAAAATTTGAAGAAAGGCATTGATGAAACCATAAATATGGTACCTGCTACAATAATATTTATTTATTTAATTAAAATCCCACGAAATTCATACTTGTTTTTGCCAATATCCGGCGATATAAAGTCGATCCTAAATACAATAAGTATACTGAAAATTAGATTATATGCCAACCCATTGAGGAACAAATTCTCAATCTTTTTATTAGTCCCGTAGCCTCATTACCGCTGACAATGAGTCATCATACTCCAATTAGCGGCAGTTGAATCTTCTATCTCCTGTTAATTCTGAATAGGAACCCCTCCTGCAATTCTACATCAGGTAAGTTTTCATAACCTATATACCTAATTAAATAGCGAACAACGTGAAAGAAAAAAATACATGTTTACTACACAATTTAAATTGTGAAGTGTGTCAGCTAAAATGATTCAATCCCTACTAAATTTTCTACAGGCTAAATTTCAAAAATAGTGGAAAATGTCCATGATGAAATCTAAAACTGTACGGTGCATCTGTTTGGTTTTTTATGAGGATTTCGAATCTTAAATCAAATTTTGTATAACTTTGCGTATTTAGGCGTAGGTATTTTTTTAAATTAACTAATTTTCTATATGTATACACATTACGCACTGGATCTGGCACAAAATTGAATTGCAGCTGCGCTATTATCAGCGCATTCAATGGTACATTAAGTTACGTTACACAAAGCGTACGTCAGCATCAACGCCCGTTCACTGAATTCAGCGAAGTTCAAATAGCGTATCCTAAACTGATAAGTGTAAACAGTACAACAAAACTATATCTGCATGTGCAATAAGAAAAAAAGTAATAAGCGCAGATATTTTTAACGTTATATTAGGATTTAGGCATCCTCATAACGTTGCAATCGTAACTGAGCTAGGTTGTTCAAAACCTTTGAAATATCTTTTTTGATGGAGTCTGCCGCTGGAACCACACCTGGAGATACAGGAATCCCATTCTTAAAAAATTTGAGAGCTTCTTTCAACAGCCCCAAAGACTCTTCACAATTTCTTTCAACCTGTCCATCATTTCCTTCAGCCAACAGCGCACGGCATTGATAATGTAATGCAACGGACAATTCCTCTTGTAAGAAAGCTGTGAATAAACCAACCAAGAAAAATACCTATACATATATATATATATATGCTTATTACATCAAGGACATTTGAGGTGACTACAAAAGACTATGGAGAAAATTACCTCGACCAGGCGTAAGCCCTGGAGTTAACAAATCTTGAATGGAGAGTAAATGTCTCTTGAATTTAACAAGATCCCCACTGTATTCCGTGACATCTCTTCGACATATTGTATTGCAAGCATCTCTCATTGCCTGCTGGACTAACTCATGATTAGGGTGAACAATAATCTCAGCAGATCCAGCCAACACGCTTTTGCAAAAGTCAATCAAATCGTCCCCTGTATGTGCATCCCCACAACGAAGCCTACTAATCCTGATTCTACAATTCAATTCCTCCAACAAAGGAAAAATTTCCACAGCAAATTTAATGTCCTGACAGCGATTACATTTCCAGGTCGCACGAGAACTGAAATCCAGCGGGTCTTCTGGTAAGAAGTAGCCCAAAGTTGAAGACTGGTTTTCCCGACAAGTCTTGCAAATCACTCCAGAACGGTATGTCCCTAATTCAGTCGGATCCTTGCAGCGGGCACAATTGCATCGGAAGTTTCCATATTTTCGAATATTTGATTGACGAAGCTTAGTAACTTCTTCAATATGACTAAGCCAGTAAAATACTGTTAAAGGTTCGCCCGTCTTGACAGCAAGAGTTGTTCGAATTCGGATTTTGAATTCAGGACTTGGACCTATTTCCAAGTGGCAGTTCGGAATACAAGAATGGTTTATGCGGCTTCCCTGCAAATACAATCCAGCAACGAAGTGGAACTCTGACCCCAGATCACTACGAACAGATAATATTAGGCCTGTAGAAATACCGAAATACGTCTCCTTTACTGCTTAGACTATATTCATTTGTCATTTTACTCACAGTCTCTGTGGACATTCCTGTGCGGAGCTTCTAAAGCAATTAATGCTAAATACTCTGAGTAATTTAGAAATCTCGTCATACTCAAGTTGCAAACCCTCAACACCAGGCAGCAACGACTTCACGGCAGTCTCGATCGGTCCCACGTCCATCTCATTCGGCAAACTAAAATTGGAACAGAGCTGTAAAACTTGCTGATACTTGACAGAATCTTTTCGTTTGAGCAGACAAACACGAATCGCCATCACAAGATCTTGTATTGACCATCTAGTGACACATTCAAAGGAGTAACTCAACCCGTTTGATGCAAATATCTGACACTCATTTTCCGTATGGAATGGATGCTGCAAGCCAATAAACAAACATAAGTTGAACCGCTTCATTTAAAGTCCATCAGAGAGCTACAATACCATTCATTAAATCTTCACCTTCAGATATGACGTCAACTTACTTCCTCACATTCCAAGCTACAAATCGGCCATTTGCAATGTGTACATTTTCGGGAAGTTCCTAACAAACCACAAGTCAGGCAAGCAGCCCCAGCCCCATTAACAGGGCTCACAGCCACTGGCCTTTCATCAAGAATAACAGTCCCCGGCTTGATGTTCCTCGTCGCCACAAATCCTTTCCCAAGATCTGAGTCCTCTACAATTTTGAAGCAGGGGCAAACCTTACAATGTATTTTCCAGTGTTCTTTCTGATGTTGAACAGAACAGTACCATACTGACAAACAGGAGGCGCATCGGTGAGGAGCTTTTGCACCACAGACAGGGCAATCCTGTTCCTAAAAAAAATTAAAGACGCTTATTTATGTACATCTATTCACTTGTCAACTTAACGTGCCCATAAATAGCCCCTCATTTTAATCCGATTCACGCATATCTTTAGTCACAATCTATTCTTAACTCCTTATCTATACCCTCATGTTGTGAGTCGGAGATTACAATTGAAATTCCCAAACTTTTCAGGATAGTTTCCTCCAAGGGAATCGAATTTTTTTCGAGGGACTTTGTGTGCCTGGTTGTACACGTAAAGTGTAAAGTGAGCTATAGCTTATTTCTATTAACGCTTAATTCTACATTATATTACTACTTACCATTTTTAATAATTCCGGTTTCCAACCTCTTATTACTACTGAAGTGATAATGAGTGTATGAACCCCACAATGATTGCTAGCTCCGTCTCAATCAATAATAATTCAAATGCCAAAAGATTTAAATAAAGATATTCAAGCTCAAGGCGAACTCCCAACTTTAGAGCTGACTAAAATTCCGTGACGCGTCTTCAGTATAACTAAATGCCTATGTGACAGTTCGGACTCCCAGCAATGACTAGAGTCTGTGGACTCTGGACTTTGCTATAATAATAAAGCTAGTCTGCGAGGTCCAGCATGCTCACAAACGTTTTGATGTCGATTTTTAGGGACGAAGCGTTGATGCTGACAGACACTATTGGGGACTTCGTTTCGTGGTATCTTCCTGTATAGATTGATTGTATACTAGAAAAAAGCCCTGCACTTCCTCGCAGCAGTTATCAGTTATCCTGGAGACAGACAACCAGACACCACGACACGACATTCCCAATAGTGTCTTTCAGTTCCGCTCGCCCCTCACAAAAACATGCAAATATGTACTTATGTCTAGAAATCAGGAGGTTAAGTTTGCATCATCTACTGTCGGATTTGTCGTTTAGATTAGAAAAGAAATGAAATTAGCCAACTTTCCCATAAATGAGAATTTTGTACCATGTGTTACATGTATAGACAAGAAATTAAAATTTGTTCTGGTTTACTCTCCCTACTTCCCTACCTATACACGGAATTAGCATAAATAAAAATAGCCTATTTTCAAGTGGACATTCGTTAGTGACAAGATTATTTGCTTATGTTACATCAGGGCCAATTTTTAGGGCCGAAGTGAAGCTGAAAGACGCTATTGGGATTGTACGAGTATCTGGTTGTCTGATTGTCTGTCCGGATGATAGCTGCCGAACGAATGGCACTAGACAGCTCAATTTTTTTTGTAGGAGTAGATTAAATAAAAAGTAAGGAAGGACATCAGGTCATCCGTTTGACTCCAAAAATTAAAGGAGTTCACATATACATACATATAAGCAAATGCATATGAATAGAAACCGGGATGTTCAGCTTGCCCCATTTATAACTGAATTTGTTACTTACATTAAATTGTCTCTATTATCGACCGGTAGATGTCACACTAACTTGCACATGGGTGATTTGAAAATGAGTTAACGTTTTTTCAATATATGTGTAATTATGCATATAGAGTATACGGTTACACGTGGGAATAATTAATCAGTAAATCAATGTAATACAAGTAGTTCAAAAGGATGTATATTTTTTAATTCTATCTATACATCCTAGACTATTTGTAGAGTATATTATAGGCTAGGCGCCTACCATTAATTGCAAACGTTTATAGGGACAAAGGGAAGCTGAAAGTCCCTATTGCAACAGAGATGTGCAACCTTGGAAGGCAGCCTTCCAAGAAGGCTTCCTTGAAGGCGGAAAGGTAACTGAAGGTAAGGCAGTAGGAATGGAAGGATGGCGATACTTTTTTCTGAAGGCTGAAGGAAGCCTTCACAAAAACCAGCAATGAAGGATTGTGAAGGAAGGCTTCCTAAATATTAGCCCTCTAAGGCCGTGAAGGCTTCCAGGTATACGACATATCTATAACGTGAAAGCATAGCATATGCAACGACGCTTTGCTTTAAAGGCGTGGCCCATAGGTCATTTCCCAACCCAACCCGAGTCTTGCTCCCAAATAGGCAGCCCGAACCCGTCCGACCCGAAAATCAATTTCGTAAACATCAGTCCGCCCCGTCCCGACAATATCTTTTGAGGCCCACACCAGAGATGCGTAATTTAAATTCAATTGTAAAACGTTCTTCCAAATATGCTTACATCCTGAGTATTAAAACATGCCTGAATCGCCCACTTGTATCCATGTAGATATAATGTACATATATACAGGTTTTAGCTTATTACAGTTCCCAGATCGTGCTGTTATGTTATAACACATTGCGACGGTTCGCCCCTTAGTGACTTATCAGCTCGTAGTTCTGATCACGGTTGATTTTTATTCTCAGAATATGATAGCGTCAGCTTATTTATAGATGTGTAAGTAAATAGCCGCAGCCACAACACTGGATTTTAATGTGTATAATAGATGTGTATCTTAAGACCTTCTCTCGCTCTCACTTACAATTTTATCTCTGATTTCATTTAGGAGTAGTGAATTTCATGCTTCTCCTATGTATAATAATTACACATAATCTCGAGATGGAAATCGATTGAAAATGAGAAGGAGAGAAATTTAATATGTATAATTATTCCAAAACGAGTGCACACATAGAAGGAATCTCATACAGGAGAGCCATTTAAATGTTTAATAGTTAAATACATAATAATAATTTGTTAAGAGAATAAAATCAAAACAAAGTGAATCGTTATGCTATCCTGCATATTTCATTACATTTACACTTCGCTCTATGTTTCACTGAATTTTCATAAAAATTTTTCATTTCACAAAATAGTTTACACCCTCGTCCATTAACAATTGGCTAATCATTTTTTACTTTTCGTCCAAGAAAAATGTGTCAAAACTTGGTATTTTATTAACATTCGTTGGCAAATGCCTGCTTCCGTTTTCTGTAAATATGTACATTACATGAATATCCTACAGGACCTTAAAAATGATGTTATAATGAACACAATAACTTTCATCAACTTTTTATTTTTTAATAAATTCTCAATAATGCGATAATTATTATAACTGACTAATAATATTCACATCTACATTTTAGCGAATAGAAACAAATTATATTTCCTACATACACGCTCTTACATTTCATACAGAAATAAATTGTCGTCTATTCTATTACAAGCAAACAAGCAAAACTACAAGTTATGTATTACAGTAATTTAGTCGAACACGTTTAGCAACCAGGTATGAACCTTTTTCAACATTTCCGTTTCATTCTCCCAGACACTGCAAGTCATTACACCGAACATGAGTTAATATAGTGTATAATTACGTAAGAAAATTAGCCAGTTGAATACCTTTCCTATCTAAGCCCTAGGAATTCCAGTTACCCGTTTAAATAAGTCAACTGTACTCATGTAAATAATATTGACCTTACAATTACTGCATACATAGGATTCCTACACAAGTCAAAAATCTCATTATCTTGAGCAATTTCCGTTGTGGTGTAGTATAAACGAAGACCTTTCAATGATGATGATGACATATGATCTCTTCCAATTAGCAGAAAAGATTTAATTAAAATTTATAAAAAAGTACGCTTCCAGAGACAAATTATTAGCATCTCATAATAATGGCTATCCTTACTAAAAGCAAAATCGAGTAAACCGGAAGAACCCTTCAGTTGAATTACAGGGATAAACTTGTATAAATACCTTATTAGTCAACCACAGCTATAGTTGTGTTTTAGGAACGAGAGACCCCAAGATTTCGTTTAAGTTTTGTCGCTCTTTTTGAAAATGAAGAAAGTTTTTACAGTTGCCCTCCCTATGTCAACACTGACACTCATTCTTGTTCACGAAGCATTCAAAAATAATTATGGAAATAGTTGTAACGAGTCCGGGGGCGAGTTGTTCCTAACCCCGTTGATTAAATCCGGCGGATATGATAAAGCAAGAGCTGCTGCGGAGGATAATATGAATTTAGTTCACGCTAATTTCAAAAATCCGATTAAGAGTTTTAGTGGGTACTTGACAATCAGTGCCCCTCATGGGTACAGGTTTTACCCGGGTATTTGGGTACAGGTTCAGGTACAGGTACGTATCAGGTACATACTTCTTGTACCCATCCAATTTGGGTACAGGTTCAGGTTCAGTCGTTAGATACCTGAAAATTCAGGTTCAGGTTCAGGAATGGGTACAGGTACAGAAAGTAATCTTTTGGGTATAAACCCATCAGGTACGGGTACGCACTGGGTAAATACCTGAACCTGAATGTAAAATACCTGAACTTTCAGGTACTTTTCAGTCAATAATAATTTCCAAGTAACGCCTGTAAAGGTGTTGTTGAGCTTTAAAAACTCCTCCGAATTTTTGACCTTGAAACATTTTACATTAAAATTTATACGTATAAGCTCAGTCAGTAAAACTAATTCCACCGTATAGGAACACGTGGCTAGTTACCCAGCATTAGCTGGAATGACCAGAGATTTTTTATCAGTTCCTGGAACTGCTAAAGAACAGAGATCTAAGATTGAGCGAGCCTTCTCCTATGGCCCAGATCTTCTGACACATAAACGCTTATATAAGAGTGGAGTTACGGTAGGAAATGTTTTTGTTTAAAAGCTTGGCTGAAGTTAAAATCTGAGGAGTTTGAATCTAAAAAAATGTTTTCCATTGCAAAAGTAATTGCAGGGGGCAAAACAAAACGAACAAAAAAATTAGTCGTTCTATTTCTTGCCATTATTGAACGTTTAGAAAATATTACACTACATTTGTATTGTTGGATTGAACTTATTTATATCGTAGATTTTGCTACCTATTATCCTTTTCAACCTTTATGTAATCATTTTTAGCCACTGATAATTCCAGTACTTAGTCATTCTTTAGAAGAATAAATAATCAAAATATATCTAATCTGATAAATAAATTTATTGAGTCAAAATGCCTTGGTCGCAGATATTTTAATTTTTTATTTCGTATAAAATATTTGGTAATCCTTTAAATTTGTACAATGGAAAATACCCGGGTAGGTTCAGGTACTTTTAAAATATACCCGGGTACAGGTACTTTTTTGGGTACTTTTTGGGTACAGGTACTTTTTAGGTACAGGTACTTTTTAGGTACAGGTACTCCTGATTTGGTTTGAGTACAGGTACAGGTTCAGGAAAATTGAACCCGGGTATTCAGGTACAGGTACGGGTATAGGTTCAAAAAATCCATATACCCATGATTCAGGTACAGGTTCAGGTACAGGTACAACATTTTTGTACCCATGCGGAGCACTATTGACAATTGACGAGAAGTACAATTCCAACCTTTTCTTCTGGTTTTTTCCCGCTCAGGTAAAATCAACTTTTTTTTGTTGACATCAGAAAGTACGGCGGACTAACATGTGATTCAAAAATTTATCTTTAGTTATGAGTATCTACAGGAAAAACCTGAAAAAGCTCCGGTCGTACTGTGGATGAATGACATTGCTGGACACACTTCATTGAAAGGTATCTTCTTGGAAAATGGACCATTCTATTTGGACGAGAATGATGAATTACAAGAGAGGACTCACACCTGGACGAAGACTCACTCCATGTTGTACATTGATGCTCCTGTCGGCTCAGGTATCTAGAGGATTTACAATTGGGCACGATTGTCATATAGTGTCTAGATGGGAATTTTACTTACAATTAAATCTGTTTAACTGTAGCTGAAACATGCGGGATTTTCTACTGAAATATTTTGATGACAACTTTTAGGGTTCAGTTTTGCTGATAATCATACAGCTTACGCCAATAATACGGATGACGTGGCGGTTGAGCTGCACGAAGCCCTGGTTCAGTTTTTTACATTGTTTTGTGAATATCAAACGCAAATTTCTACCTTGCTGGAGAAATTTACGCAGGTAAACATAATTTCGATGTTGATGTTTTGCTACACAATAGTGATAGTAGTTACATAAAATAGTTACAGCAAATATTCCTTGACGGTTTTTATTTCTGTTTAACTACAAACGGAGATTATCATGCTATTGATAATTAACGACTATTTACTGAAACGTTTTGAGAATTACATTTTTGACTGTTATTGAAAATTGTGGCAAGAGATCTTTACTGATGGTATAATATATTTAATGCCGGTACGCTGGGTTTTTGGGAGAAGATTAGATTGTATGATGATGTCAACTTAAATATGTATTTGTCTCTCTAGCATCATTTATTGCGCACACTGCAAAGAAGATAGATGCAGAGAATGCCAAAGGATCACTAAAAATCAATCTCAAGGGATTCGTCATGGGTTCACCCTATCTAGACGTTTCTCATGGTAACGCCTGGAAACTAGAAATAAGAATTAGGTTAAAATGTAAAGTATGTAAACAAGATTGTCCAAAATTTACGTAATGTAAGGAATGATTAGGAGACAATTGTGAGAGTTGACACTTTTTATGTATGTATCATGCGAAACATAGAATGTACACTTTTTGGAGATGAGAAGGAAGGAAGCAAACTGAAATGTAACTAATTTGAATTTCTTGCATTCTGGACTGAGGGTCCGTATTATTATGTATTATCGTATAGTAAATAGGAAGATATGCTCTGTTCGCTCTTTTTAGGAAACTAATTATCTTCACTATAAATACTGTATAAAATGGAAGGTTAAAGACGACGGACTCTCATTACTCCTTGACCTGTCGAATGTGGCTCGACTCTCTCTGAAGCTCTCCGATTCTGACCTTTTTTTGCTCTTATGTACTTACCTGTATCGGTGTGCATACCCCCTTTTGTTGTTACCTCCCTACAGACATTTTTACTTGTCGTGTAATTTATTATTATTGTTGCAAATAAATACTGCTAACACTCAGTCGCTAATGAAGAAAAGCACTCGCTATTAAATCTCGAACCATCATTGTCATAAGGAGCATCTATCCCTTGTCCATACTTGAGTACCTAGCCATTACCTCTTAAACTTGCTTTGTTGCCATAGAGTTAATTTAGTTGGTTTTCCACTAAGTAACTCTTAACCCTTTTCTGACCACCCTATTTTTGTATTATATCCTAGCCAGACCTCTCCCTCTGTTTTTACCTACCTGAATACGTTACCTAGTGCTGGAGATTCTTGCTGCTGACCATTGAAGCTAAATACCATCCGACAAAAAGAAGGTGCGGGGTAGATCTCTATTGGAACCCAGAATTACCCGTGTCGGACAATTTCAAGCTAGACCGGCTTTTCGTGGGATATCGGTAGTACGGCTTGACTAGGAAGGTTGGATTACTCAGCAATGTAAGAAACCAAATACTTACGTACTTTTCTTCTGTACTATTCCTAATTTCTTTTTCAATATTATGTAATTATTAGTGAGCTGTCAGTAGGAGTAGCGTCAAGAGAGTCGAGGCCAATATATATATATGTACAGAAGGATATTAGAGTTATTTTGGAATATTTATGAGATTTTGATGCACGGAATTCAATAGTTTTTTTTATGGTAATAAAATATTATTGCATTTGAATACTCACTCTGAAACAGTAGTATAGTAATTTCTTCTCACTCTACTTATCTATTGGTTGTGAATGTGAATATGAGACATAGTGTGTATGCAGATACCCTACTTTACCCATCCTTAAACTACTCGGTTGACGGGTACAGATGTCGGACTTACGAAACCTCGTGTCTAATTGTAAGTAATGGCAGTCTTTGGGGCAACCAGTAGTAGTAACCTCCTATTCCTTCCCTGTATTACCTGTGAATGTATGTTACGAGAATTTTGAGGAAATTTGAATAATTGAGAAATTAATTATAATGGCTGATCATATGTTCATAAAAGCGAGATGGAAAATTGATATGTATGCTAGACTGAATCGAACGTTGCGACAAGCGGTCATGATAGCTGATTTGCCTATGCGCGTGATATTTAGAACGATAAAAAATGTTAGAAACTTGAATACTATAACTTTGAGACTACGCTAATAGTAGAAAATTAAGAAAAGCTACATATGATACTGATTTCTTTTCCGTTTTTTTAATCAATCGAATCACAAGTGACCAACAGCTAAAGGATACCTATTATAGAGATTACTTGAAGTTGTTAAAACGATGTTTGAAATAGATGCGATTCAAATTACTGTTGAGTTGTTCTAGTATCATTCATGTAAATTTTATGAGGCAGATTCTTGTAATATATCGGTGGTCCTAGTTACAATCTTCCTTATGACTTGATCCACTTCCTAAACCTCTGAAGAAGTAAAATCCAGTTGTTTATTTTGTATGTAATATACTTAACTATGTGAATATTAATTGCTCGAAGTTTTCTCCAGTAGTAAATGTAGGCTGGTTTGTAACCAATATACGGTAAATATTAATTAAAGAGCTTTGAGAAATGTAATTAGAGCATCATGAGAATCATGATTTTGTATTTCCACTCCAAGATGGAGAAAGGATAAAGATATTAACTCACTGGTGGTAGTTGCTGAAAATCTATCCGTTACCCTCTCCCATCCTTGCGAGTATCACCATATCAGTATATGCTTGTAGTAATCATATCCTTAGATGTATATTATCCACCGAATAATTATGAGTGTTCCTATTTTTATTTTTTTGAATTACGTGTTGAAATGTCACGTAGTAGAATAAGTTGGGTAATGATTTTTCCGACTCTGTACTTATCTATAGTAGGATTGTAGTGGTATTCGGCACTTGGTTGAATTGACTAATATTTGATGAACAGCATCATCACCTATACGTATTTAATCATGTGTTGCATTTCTTTGGTCACTATACGAAGTTGACAAGTTATGAGAATTTATCGGTATTGTTGCGTTGCGCTTTACCATTTGTTTGGAGGACTATCCAAGCGGTAGCTATGGAAACAGTTCTGCTGTAGGAAGTTTACCTGAGTTATTAAAATACACTTTTACTTAACCGATTGCTTCAGAACACGCTTTGTAATATACTAACAGTACGAAGTAAAAATAAAATACTACTAATGGGAATAAACCCTTTACATAAATAGTTAGACTAGATTTTTGTGAAATGTTAATAGAGATGGCGGTAGAGTGTCCGCTAGTTAGAGAGTAGAAAGAAAATTTACTTTAATATTACAGATGACTGATTCTGAAACTGAATGGAGTCCTGGTGAATGGTCCGATGAGTCGGTTTCTATGTTAAACAATTTTGACATGGCTCGATATCTTGATTCTCCTGAGCCCGAGTTAAGTGAAAATTGGGCAAAGGAGGAAAGAGTAATATCCCCTCGAAAGATGGGAGAATTTACAGAAGATGGTGAGCTACCTGGTCCTTCGAACCGATCCGTAGTCGGGCCTAATGAAGTACCTTCGTACCAAGGCCAACACTATCATTATTCTAATGGTGATGTCATGTCTTTTGCTGAGCTAGCGGCTATAGCTCGTTCAAAAGGTCAATCTTTTGTGGAAGCTAAAGTGCGTATTCCCGGTAGTACTAACTACCAATCTAAAGAAGAACGTGGTTTTTCACCGACATGGTCATCAACCACCTCTGAATCAGTTGAAACGAAGATCCACATCCCTCCTAAACCAATGCCAACTCCCGAATACCCTCGAAAGATAGAAAATGAAATGGAGATAGTAACCCGGTTATTACCCAACCTAAATTTGAGGCCCAAGAAGAAACCCTTTGTCCTTAAGGAGACCCCAAAGCTTCCGATCACTTGGACCGAAGTCGTGAACATGCCTGAGAATGCATTTCAGGTTATTTACGCTGCGGCTAAATACATTTGTGCCAATGTGAAGCTTCGCGATAAAGCTTATTGTGTAGTCCCTAGTAAGAAGAAACCTTACAGTGTACGACGCAAGACCTATGACTATACCAAACCGTATGCTGAAAGCAATCCTCTAATCCCTTACTCGAATCCCAAGTACTATTATAATGAGCGTACCACTGCTAGTGTAGGTGACTCCGTTCAGCGTTTGGCTGCTGCTAAGGCTGGTCCGAAGATAACCTACAGATATTGCCGTTCGAAAGGAGAGATGCAGAGAAAGCAGATGAGCAATAATATCACGAGTGTACGTGTTCCCCATTTCCCTAAAGAGACTAAGCGCAAAGCAGCGCGGCCCATGAAGTGTAAGAAGTGTCTGTTTGCCACACGCAACCAGAATATTCGTCACTACATTGAAGATTGTCCCTACTAAGTGAGTTATAAACAATATATAATTATATCGAAAGGAATACTATAACATATCATAGTAGGTAATTATTAGATTGCGTCTTTGAGGGCAAAGACTAAAAGAAGGGTGTACTAACGCCTGGAAACTAGAAATAAGAATTAGGTTAAAATGTAAAGTATGTAAACAAGATTTTCCAAAATTTACGTAATGTAAGGAATGATTAGGAGACAATTGTGAGAGTTGACACTTTTTATGTATGTATCATGCGAAACATAGAATGTACACTTTTTGGAGATGAGAAGGAAGGAAGCAAACTGAAATGTAACTAATTTGAATTTCTTGCATTCTGGACTGAGGGTCCGTATTATTATGTATTATCGTATAGTAAATAGGAAGATATGCTCTGTTCGCTCTTTTTAGGAAACTAATTATCTTCACTATAAATACTGTATAAAATGGAAGGTTAAAGACGACGGACTCTCATTACTCCTTGACCTGTCGAATGTGGCTCGACTCTCTCTGAAGCTCTCCGATTCTGACCTTTTTTTGCTCTTATGTACTTACCTGTATCGGTGTGCATACCCCCTTTTGTTGTTACCTCCCTACAGACATTTTTACTTGTCGTGTAATTTATTATTATTGTTGCAAATAAATACTGCTAACACTCAGTCGCTAATGAAGAAAAGTACTCGCTATTAAATCTCGAACCATCATTGTCATAAGGAGCATCTATCCCTTGTCCATACTTGAGTACCTAGCCATTACCTCTTAAACTTGCTTTGTTGCCATAGAGTTAATTTAGTTGGTTTTCCACTAACAAGGTAAGATTTTGGGATGGTACAAGCCGATTCAAACAAAGCATAGCACATGTTTTAGTACTCACCTAGTATGTTTCAAAACTCATGTAACTCGAGTGCATTTTGCCCCGTTCTCCTAGGACACGTCACCAAAGTTTCAAAATTTAAAACGATACCACAGGTGGGGACCTGTCTTTTCAAAAAAAAGTTAATGTTAAATCCCATAAGGATTTTGAGTTTTTTGAAAGTCGATGAAATTTGGATTTTTTGCTATTTCAATGAAATTCAAGTTTTTTACGTACACATTTTATATATCCTTCAACAAAATTCCCCAAAAAGTAATCCCTCCATCATTGGCGCCATCTGTATTTATGTTGTCGATACGATATATTCACTCCATATTTAACCCATTTGTACATACGCATAAAACTGGACTATTGAGAGTTTGCCCTATGATATACTTACATATCGTCGGCTAAAAATTCCTAACCGGCTATAATTTAAAAATGCCTCAAATGAAAACCGGCTATAGCGCTCCCGCTACATACTCTAAAGTGAAACCCGGCCATAATTCCCCTTTG
>OX359246.1:39224649-39415815 GCA_947179485.1 Allacma fusca
AAATACAGATGCGCCATGATGGAGGGATTACTTTTTGGGGAATTTTGTTGAAGGATATATAAATGTGTACGTAAATACTTGAATTTCATTGAAATAGCAAAAATCCAAATTTCATCGACTTTCAAAAACTCAAAATCCTTATGGGATTTAACATTAACTTTTTTTGAAAAGACAGGTCCCCACCTGTGGTATCGTTTTAAATTTTGAAACTTTGGTGACGTGTCCTAGGAGAACGGGGCAAAATGCACTCGAGTTACATGAGTTTTGAAACATACTAGGTGAGTACTAAAACATGTGCTATGCTTTGTTTGAATCGGCTTGTACCATCCCAAAATCTTACCTTGTAAGTAACTCTTAACCCTTTTCTGACCACCCTATTTTTGTATTATATCCTAGCCAGACCTCTCCCTCTGTTTTTACCTACCTGAATACGTTACCTAGTGCTGGAGATTCTTGCTGCTGACCATTGAAGCTAAATACCATCCGACAATGGGATAAAAAACCAAGTGGAGTTTTACTATAATTTAGGATTAATAGATAAGAAGCAGTCGAAGTTACTCCAAGTTGAGGTTGACAAGGTCATGGTTTTGGCTAAAGAGGAAAATTACAACGACGCATTTGAGGTTAGTTTCATTTTAAAATAATTTCAGTACACAATTTAAACTGAGTTTCTCCTTAAGCAAATTTCAAATTCGTCATCATTTCGAATAAGCTCATATTCATTCAGGAAAAAGATTTAAAATGTAAAAATGAATTGCAGCTTCTACTTAGCACCCTTTTCCACGAGAAATCAACGCTAAACCAGTTCACAGGATTTGATGACTTCCGGAATGTGCTCAATAGTCAGGCTCCACCAGAAATCGCTCGCTTCCAAAAGTTCATGGACTCCAAAGAAGTTCACCAATTCTTACACGTGGGACTTCATAAATTCGTGGGAATAAACTACGAAGTCTGGCATAAATTCAGTAAGGACACATTCAAGTCTCACATGACAGTAATGGAGGAACTTCTGGATAAAGGCTACCGAGTCCTCATTAGGCATGAGCGGAACGATATAACGATACGATATATCGGTCAATATCGTACATTTTTAAGCAACGATATGTCACGATATTTCTCGCAATTTTAAAGCGATATATCGGTTAATTTTAATATCGTACATAGGAAGTTTAATTTTCAAAAATGCCACCCTGTATCCCTTTTACTACTTGTTTTTTAAGTAAAGCTATTAAGTAATGTGAAACGTTACAAATATCATTGAAAAAGTCTGGGCAAAACGGATAAAACTCGAGCGGGGGTGGACAAAGTTCTAAACTGCCAAGTAACCAGTTTTTGACCTAAATGCCAACTGTGTCCCAGTTGGTCAACTGCCCCGGCGGAGACAAATCCCTAAATTTTTGTCAACTACCTAGGCGGAGAAAAATCCAAATTTTTTTTTCAATTTTTTTGATTTTGTCAACTACCTAGGCGGAGAAAAATCCAAATTTTTTTTTCAATTTTTTTGATTTTGTCAACTACCTAGGCGGAGAAAAATCCAAAAAATTTTGTCAAATTTTTTGATTTTGTCAACTACCTAGGCGGAGAAAAATCCAAAAAATTTTGTCAAATTTTTTGATTTTGTCAACTACCTAGGCGGAGAAAAATCCGAAAAATTTTGTCAATTTTTTTGATTTTGTCAACTACCTTGTCGGAGCCATATTCCAAAAAATTGATAACTCACCCAACGTTTGTCAACTACGTTGGGATTTGTCAACTACCTTGTCGGAGCCCTATTCCAAAAAATTGACAACTCACCCATCATCCAACGTTTGTCCACTTTCTGGACTCTTTTGCCAAGTAACCGGGTTCCCGAAATTTTTCCACCCCCGAACTCGAGCATTTTAAAAATACTTGTCTGAATTCGAAGTTAGAACTGTAGTAATACAAAAAAACAAAATGCTTATTTGTAGTAAAAACGCATTTTCAAACTTAGTTTGTTTGAGCTGGTCGATGCCGATAGTGCTCGGACCAATTCAATTCTGAGTCGGAATTCAATTCAAGACGAAACTAAACCGATTGGTTCAGTTTGAATTGAACGGAATCATTTTACTTAAATTATTGAAGTTCAAACGATCCACCGTTTACCAGCTCTCCAGTTCCTAATATGAAAAAATCCAGGACATGTCATAAGTGAAGTATTACAGGTCTTAAAGTTCAATATTTCAAGGAATTTGATTTTACAGGCTGTTTTAAGGAGAATAAATTACAAATATTGAATATTCTGCAAAGATACGTTAAATCTGATAGAGTTTCATCAAAATTAGTATATTGTTTTAAATTTAATAAAATACCGATATATCGCTCATGGATATCGGTATCGTGATTTTTCTTGTTAACGATACCGATATTAACGATATTTTAAAATTGAACGATACGCTCATGCCTAGTCCTCATGTATGCACCTCAACTGGATTATACCTTTCACCCTGAGGGTATAATTAACACAATCAACAATCTCAAATGGAAAGGAGCTGAGGGTTATGCAAAAGCTCCGAGGAAGATTTGGAGAATCAAAGATGAAATCGCTGGATGCACAAAATCCTATGATAATTTGGCTTTTGCCCTGGTTCGAAATGCTGGCAATTACGCCATGTTGGATCAACCTGAGTGGATTTTGGATATTGTTGAAAAGTTTTTGTATCATGCTGAGATTTAGTTGACGTTCAACTTTTAAAATGTAATAAATGCGTTTTTCTTTTATACCTATTTTTGATTTTTAAATCTTTTAAGGACCCCACGTATGTAAATAGTGTTTCATTTGCATTTTAATCACATGAAGGATTTGAGCATCATAAAACCTTGCAAATACTATTAATGTCTTAACCATGCAACAATTTATCAATATTTAATTCGTATACTGTATAGCGTTTTTGGGATTTTTCATGCCAAGTCACCGTCAACATGTGTTACAACATTAAACATTGCTGTTTTTATTACAACATTAGTTAATAGGTACAACACTGCACCAGGTTCAGTTGTAAATTTTAATTAGGGATTTCAAAAGCGTATGCAGTGGCGTAATTGGGGGTAGATCGTCCGGGCCCAGGTAAAAACGGGTCATCAATCGCTGATGAAATAATGTTTCTTCAAAAAATTTAAAAGAAACTTGCCTAGAACTCCGTGTTGGGTATGTAATTAAGTAAATCACCGGGATTAATAGTTAATTTTGCTCTGATACCGGGGTTCCCAAATATTATACTCAAAAAATAGTTCCCATTTTGGGTATGCCTTGGGTCTCATCGAACTATCTCAGTTAACACAATTTTACAACGAAGGACCCTTTGTGTATGAAAATGTTTATCGAAATGAAATTCTTTGATTTGACAGATTCTTGGCCTAACGCCCAAAACTAGAGTAAACTGCGTACCTGGCCCAGGCCAGGCCGCTAGATTCGACCAAATCTCAATATTCCAATGTGAATTATAAGTAATGATATAATTTATAGACAGGGGATGGGCTAAAATTTCCTTTATATGCAAGTATCCGTATAGATATATACTGTCAGTATATAACAATCCGTTATGTCAGGATTTCCGGTATTGAAACGGCTGTACCAACAAGATAAGCCCATGGTACCTTCAAATATGTAAAATCCTAGTTTTATCAGTGAATGGCATATGTACGTAGGCCAGAAACAGAAACACCGAGTAGAATGTCCGAGCTTATTCAAATTATGTATACTAAGTATGCTATGCTTCTCAATAAAAATCTACTCATACATTTGAAACTCCAAAATGTGACTTTACTATTCCAAAATTTAAAATTATTATGCCTTCCTAGAATTCTACCCACAAACATCGTGCCAGCTGTATTGCCAAATTGCCAACTTCCGCTTTCATCCCATTGATTAGATTGCAGTATTCGATTTTTTAATTTAGTCCAATCGTTTGAAAGCACCCGCGTAGGTTCAGGTACTTTTAAATTATACCCGAATACCGGTACGTGTATGATTACTTTTGGGTACTTTTCAGGTACAGATAGTCCCAACTTAATTGGAGTGCTCGATTAGGAAAATTGAACCTGGTTACATATTCGGGAACTGGTACGGGTTTCAAACATCCCAGTACCTATGATTCGAGTAAGAATTCAAGTCCACGTACAACAATTCTGTACCAAAGCGGAGAGTGACCGCGCCTTGTTTTTTTAACCGTTTGGATATGAAATTAATTCCAAGCGCAATAACTTGCCTAAACTGGCCGAAATACTTACAATTCTTAACGAACTGTAAGTTCAACCGCGCACTTATTTCCAGTACTCATCTAGATGGATAATAAGCAAAAGGATTTTATTAGCATTGACTCTTTTTGGGCAAATATGGAAAACAACAACTTTTCTCAAAAAAAAATATTTTAGAAATTAAGTAAATTCTTAACCCATAAAATGAGTCATTCCTCAGAAAACAAATGAAATATATTTCCTACTGCCACTGCTACTTCTTGTAAATGTTCTTACGCTCAGACAATATCTGCAGGCACAACAGATTCTACTAGTATTTTGAAGGTTGCATAATTAATTCCACCTTTAACAATTATCCCTATAATCAGTGTCAGACGTTTTTGATGATTATGGTAGTAATTCTTAACCTACGTCATTGGCACAAATTAAACAATATATGAAAACGAATTTCCTTGAAAACAGGGGAATTACATATTTTGCAACATCATCCCTTACATACCCTAGGGAGGGAAAGATTATGGTATAATAACCCTGTACAAAGAAATTATTGACCTTCTACTTGTAGTCACTATCTATGCATGTATAATAATATTTCCGAAGTCAAAAATCTCTTCTAGACCAAACTTATTTCTGTTACATACACTGCTACTGTAGAAACTACTGTATGAGCAAGTGTTAGTGCCCCTTAGTGACTTATTGTTAGCTCGTAGTTCTGATCACGGTTGATTTTTATTCTCGGAAATATGATAACTTCAGCTTATTTATAGACGTGTAATTAAATATCCGCAGCCACAACGCTGGATTTTAATGTTTAATGGGTACGTATTTTAAGACCTTCTCTCGCTCTCACTTACAATTTTATCTCTGATTTCATTTGCGAGTAGTGAATTTCATGCTTCTCCCATGTATACATACTTACATGTTCCCTCGAGATGGAAATCGACTGAAAAGGAGAAGGAGGAAAATTCAATATGTAATTATTCCAAAACGAGCTCACACCAAGAAGGAAGCTCCCACAGAAGAGCGATTTAAATGCTTAATAGTTAAATACATAATAATAATAGGGCTTGCGAGCCCCGAGTATATTTAGATCCAACCCGAACCCAACCGCAACCCGCACTAAGTAAACCCCGCACTAAAGTACGACCCAACCCGCCCGACGTCTATTCTATTACAAGTAGAGCTTCCAATGTGGTCAACGTTTTTGTTCCGTAGGAAATTCCGTTCTGTTCCGAAACCTACAAATAATATTGTTCCCCATTCCATTCCGAATATCGGGGCAGTGAAACATTTTAATTTAGTACGTTCGGATCAAATAAGTACAATTTGTTTTCGTCACTGTTCCGAAACATCCTGGAATTAAACTTTCACAAATTATTATATACAAGTTCGTTATTCGATTATTAATAATTTCTTGTGTGTATTAAAATAGTAAAGACTTAATTTTCTAAACGACATGGAATGACAATCATTACTTGAAATAATTAGCTGTATTATTTAGTGCCGCACTTTTTGTCAGTTTTTGATATGGCGCTAAGCAGGCGCGTAGCCAGGAATTGGCCAAGGGGGGGGGCAACATTAATTAGAACGTACATATGTAAACTGGCACATTCTATGGGAAATCCAATTCACGAATGTAAAACGCATCAAATTTTGCAAACTGAATTTCAGATTTTAAAATTCTCCACGTTTTACGATTCCATCAAATTTGAATAATTTTGGACCAGATTTTTAATTGGGCTTGATCAGATTTCGGGGAATTTCGAGACCTCGGTTCGCTTCTATCGTTTCAGCTGGTGCTTAACCTACTGTTCCTGTGACACACGTCTTTGCTTCGAAAAGAAACTGCGGATATCAGGCGTGCTTGATCTTTTCATAATGAAGAATTAAATACAATTCACTAATTTAATAATTCTATCAAACTTAAAACTTCCCTCGAAGCGATGCGTGTAAGTTACAGAAGCTAAAAGCTTTTAATATGAAAATATTTAAAGCCGCTGTTACCATACTTTTGTTGCCGTTGAAGGTTGAAGTCAAATCGACGAGGCAAAGGTCAAAGTGAAATCGGGATTTCGCAATGCATTCAAATCACCCGCTAAACAAGGATGAACACAATAAAAATATACACTAGAATCACCCAAAACGTCTCTTTATTGAATGGTTTATTACCCACGGCTTCTTCCCGTCAAAAGTTGACCCATCCATACTCACGAAAATCGTATCGAAATGCTTTTCCATTTCGATAGAAATTTATTGATCTAGAAATCCTTTGCTCTCGCAATGGACAAACATTGCGATACGATTTTCGCGCGTATGGATGGGTCAATTAATGACGGGAGGAGCCGTGGGTAATAAATCATTCACACGAAACATGCAAATTTCATGGGTGATTCTAGAGTTATGCTGTTTATACACAGATATTTACATGGAATACTGCATATGTTGAGTTTCGAAGTGATTTTTTTTACAAATAAAAAAAATTGTACTGTCAAATCACTAAAAAGGTTTGCATTTCTCGGTATGGACTGATTTATTTTTAACTTTTTGAGTGATTTGAGAGTATTTTATTTCGAATGGGGGGGGCAATTGCCCCCCTTGCCCCCCCTTGGCTACGCGCCTGGCGCTAAGCATTGCTGTAATATAACAAGTATTAATTTCTTGTAAACTAGCTTCATATCCACTAATAAATTCCACAGTTCATTTTTAGAAGATTCACACATGTTTATTAAATATAATTATTTATGCTTCCAGTTATTTTTACGAAATCGATGGTCACATTATATATAGAATGTACATATATATATCTACAGGTTTGCGGAATTAAATAAAATCTACGAAATTGAAATCGGGAAACTTGCCCATCGGCTACCATTTTTGGCCAAAAAAAGCACGCTTACAAGCCAGAGTGTTAAGAAGTATTTAATTTTCTTTGAACGCAGGCCGCGCAGAAACCGCACCGGGATCGGAACGGAACTTAATAATTCCGCGTTCCGATGAAACAAACTCTGTGTGACATTTTCCGTACCGATGCTCTGAACCATCATAGTTCCAGTAACGTCGGGACAAGTGCGCATGTTCCGGTTTTGTCCTGATTCATTTACGGAACCAAAACAATGTCCCGAAAATGTTCCGTTCCGCTTCCGAACACTGAACTTCGGGTTTTCGGAAACTCGAAGGAAGCTCTAATTACAAGCAAATAAGCAAAACTACAAATTATGTATTACAGTAATTTGGTGGAACACCTTTAGCAACCATGTATGAATCATTTCCTATATTTCTGTTTCATTTTCACACACATTTCAAGTCATTACAACGAACATGGCCTTACCATTACTGTATACATAGGATTCCTATCCAAGTTAAAAATCTCATTATCTTGAGCAATTTCCGTTGTGGTGTAGTATAAACGAAGACCTTTCAATGATGGCATATGATCTCTTCCAATTAACAGAAATCTGTAACGTTTAATTAAAATTTATAAAAAATTCAACAGAAACGGATATTATTCCAAATTACTAATTATTGCCATCTCATAATAATGGCTATCCTCACTCAAAGCAAAATCCAGCAAACCGGAAGAACCCTTCAGTTGAATTACCGGGATAGTTTGGTATAAATACCTTACTGGTCAACCACAGCTATAGTTGTGTTTTAGGAACGAAAGATCCCAAGATTTCGTTTAAGTTTTGTGGCTCTCTTTGAAAATGAAGAAAGTTTTTACGGTTGCTCTCCCTATGTCAACACTGACACTCATTCTTGTTCACGAAGCATTCAATAATTATGGAAATAATTGTAGCGAGTCCGGGGGCGAGCTGTTCCTAACCCCGTTGATTAAATCCGGGGAATATGATAGAGCAAGAGCTGCTGCGGAGGATAATATGAATTTAGTTCACGCTAATTTCAAAAACCCGGTGAAGAGCTTCAGTGGGTATTTGACAATTGACGAGAAGTACAATTCCAACCTTTTCTTCTGGTTTTTTCCCGCTCAGGTAAAATCAACTTTTTTTTGTTGATATTAAAAAGTACAGTGGACTAAAATGTTACTAAAAAACATAATAATTGTAATTTGGATTTTGAATTTAGGAGAAACCTGAAAAAGCTCCAGTGATATTATGGGTGAATGATGTTCCTGGACACACTTCATTGAAAGGTATCTTTTTGGAAAACGGACCATTCTATTTGGACGAGAATGATGAAATACAAGAGAGGACTCACACTTGGACGAAGACCCACTCCATGTTGTATATTGATGCTCCTGTCGGCTCAGGTATCTAGATATGAATAACCAATTAGACATGGTTGCTGCATAATTGGCAATTGTCTTTAAAAATTTTAATTATCCATGGAACATTTGAGAATTGTGATTGAAATATGTATTATTGTGGCAAATTTAAGGGTTCAGTTTTGCTGACAATCATACAGCGTACGCCAATAATTCAGATGATGAGGCGGATGAGTTGCATGAGGCCCTGACTCAGTTTTTTACATTGTTTTGTGAATATCAAACGCAAGATTTCTACCTCGCTGGAGAAACATACGCAGGTACAAATTCGATCTTGATGTTTTGCAACATAGTAGTGACAGACGTTAGAGCGTAAATATGTATTTGTCTCACTAGCATCATTTATCGCACACGCTGCAAAGAAGATAGATGCAGAGAATGCCAAGGGATCACTAAAAATCAATCTCAAGGGCTTCGTCATGGGCTCACCCTACCTAGACATTTCTCATGGAATAAAAAACCAAGTGGAGTTTTACTATAATTTAGGATTAATAGATAAGAAACAATCCAAGTTACTCCAAGTTGAGGTAGAGAAGTCCATGGTTTTGGCTAAAGAGGAAAATTACGACGACGCATTTGAGGTTAATTTCATTTTAAAATAATTTCATAGTTCAGTACAAAATTTGAAATGAGTTTCTGCTTATGCAAATTTCAAAATCGTCATAATTTCGAATAAGCTCATGCAGTAAAAATGTAAACTGTAAAAATGAATTGCAGCTTATAATCAGCGCCCTTTTCCACGAGAAATCAACACTAAACCAGTTCACAGGATTTGATGACTTCCGAAGTGTGCTCAATAGTCAGGCTCCGACAGAAATCGCTCGTTTCCAAAAGTTCATGGACTCGAAGGAAGTTCATCAGTTCTTACACGTGGGACTTCATAAATTCGTGGGAATAAACTACGAAGTCTGGCGTAAATTCAGTAAGGACATGTTCAAGTCTCACATGAAAGTAATGGAGGAACTTCTGGATAAAGGCTACCGGGTCCTCATGTATGCACCTCAATTTGATTATACCTTTCACCCTGAGGGGATAATTAACACAATAAATGATCTCAAATGGAAAGGAGCTGAGGGTTATGCAAAAGCTCCGAGGAAGATTTGGAGAATCAAAGATGAAATCGCTGGATACACAAAATCCTACGATAATTTCGCTTTTGCTATGATTCGAAATGCTGGCAATTATGCCATGTTAGATCAACCCGAGTGGGTTTTGGATATTGTTGAAAAGTTTTTGTATCAGGTTGAAATTTAATTTATGTGCAATTAATTGTTCACATATTTAATAAATCTGGTGTTCTTTTAAACCTGTTCTTCATTTTTACCATCATTATTAGGTATGAATAGTGACCCAATATGGTAACCTAGAGTATTATTGAACATTCAACAAGCACATACATATGTGGATATATAATTAAACGTTTTAGGGCATTACATTTGTTTGATCATATGTTACAACATGATATTGTGGTGCTTCGGCCATTCTGACTTACTGCTGATCCCGGATGCTTTTTTTTGCATTTAGTCTTTAACATTAGAACGTATGCTCACACAGTCGTGTGTTACCTCTGGTAATTGCATGCATTAATTGTTGATAGTATCAGGTCATCGTTTTATGTTCAGTTTAAACTCGAGACTTGAGGTTCACACTTACAATTAGTACATGTACATATGTACATACATAACATGTTTCTTGAAATTATTTCAAATCGAAACTTTTTATTTGAACTTGTAATTTAAATGTTGGGGTTTTTTGACTCTCCAATGATGTAAAAAGTTATTACATTTTGTGCATAAAATATCACTAATTTTATTCATAATATCTTGCCAATAGATTTGGATCATTCTGCCCATAATTTTTCATAGCCACCACAGGTTAGGTGCCGTTTAGTTTCTGTACATTCATTATGATATTATTTCAATGTTAGTAAACTGTAAATTATTAATGGCGAGTCTAAGCAAAACATAGATGTTTTCATGTATGATCAAATCAATTCTTTTTCTTAATTTAGAAAGTCATGATTGGCAGTTACAACTTATATGATGATATTTTAATCTTGTTCTCCAACCTTGAGTTCCCTTTCCTCACATAATCCAGTGATGGTGAGGTTATTATTGGACAAATTACTGCATAGGTATCCTTTCGAAGTCAAAAAACTTTCAAGATCAACTTTATTTCCGTTATATGCACTTCTGCTGTGTGAACTGTCAGCCTGGGTATTAATAATGACGTAATTTCTTACAATTAGCGGATGCTTGTAGGATTTAATTGCACTGTGTACTTAAAAAAAACTCACGGTGGGATTTTGTATTCCCAAACGTATTTAAAAGAAACGGATGTGCTTCCGGTGAAAAATAATCAACATATTAGATTACCTACTAACATTTTAAAAGACTGAATCTTGTTTAACGGACGAAAAATCTTAGGATAACTTGGTTTTCGTCCGGGTACGAAATTCTGGCAATTACGCCATGTTAGATAAACCTGCGTGAGTTTTGGATATTGTGGAAAATTTTTTTGTACCAGGCAGGAATTTACTTGGTGTACAATTAAATGTTAATACATTTAATAAATTTGCTGTTCTGATACATCCTATTGTTTTTTTTTATAAATGCGGAAATCATTCCCATATTCATACTAACACGAGTTAACTGCTTCATATTGATTCTTATCAATGTGATTGTAAATCTAGGGAAGAAAACTTACCTGAACCACTTACCACGTTTTAACTTACTAACTGCAATAATTACAACCGAAATTATAATCTACATCTGATTGGAAAATAAGTGAAAGGATCTTCAGCTTTGGCTATTTTTGTGGTAACAAGAAACAGAAGTCTTCTAAAAAAACATTTCAAAATTAGTATCAATTCGTTACCCTTAAGAATAAATAATTCCTACAATAAAAAGAAAATCATCATCCCATATATGGGTATGGGGGGAAGAAAAATTGTGAAGCACCCTGCACAAAGAAATTATTGACCTTCGAATGAATGTCTAGGAATATTTCCGAAGTCAAAAATCTCTTGAGGATCGAGCTCCGTGCCACGCATTCCTATTGTATGAAATGAGAGCAGTTATCAATAATGACACGTAATGCCTTAGAACTCGCAGGTATTCATAAGAATTAATTACAGCCTGTAGCAAACTAAACTGATTTTGCCTATCCTACATCCTACCTATTAATTTAGATTAGCAGGGGTCTTCCTTCTCGCCTATTTGTGCAATTGCTACGGCCTATATCCTTCCCGATAAGTAGGCACTTGCGGCTGCCTACACTTCTGCCTATATACGCTAATTGTAAGGGAAAATGTTAGCCCCTTCCTACATGAGACCCTTCCCTATACTATACTTATAAATAAATTATATTTTTATTAAAATTCATACTATTGTTTTTTCTAATTTATTTTGGATACAACTTAGACAATGCCCTCGTGTGCAACAATTACCCAGCAAACACTCCCAATTGTTTGTTAATATCATATGTAGTCATATTTTTAAACAAACTGATTGTCAGTACTTCAACAAAATTAACGTTACTCATGTATTATTTGAGAACCTATAGGTTGCACATTGCAGTAAGTATGAGCCATAGAGCGATCACATACAATATATGTACTCAGTTCGGTATGAATATTATATTGAATGGGAAATCTCAGATGTCCCTGCAGTAGCCTCATATTCCAACGTTTAAAAAACGTGTTGGTTTTTATTGCACGAAAACTTCAATATAGTATGACAATGTTGTTAAAAAACATTGCGTATTCCCAATATTTTGAGTTAAAAGCCTGCACCCTACATAATTTTTTCTATGTACATATGTATATACTTCCTATATATTTCTCTTCATACAAGCGTGTTCTCCTGCTGCCTACATGTAAACCTACATGACCGCTTGTATGACGGCGTGCATTTCCTATTTTATAGGCATTTTTTCTGCGAAAACCAGTGCACCCTATTTTTCATATAATTTTGAAAATGAAAATAGCTCGTACCCTATAAATAGGCCTACATGTAGGATAGGTTACCACCTTTGGCCTGTAATCTTTAAAACAATCTTACGGTACTATCTAGTAACCATGAACACGATACTTCCGATGTAAAATTCTCAACATTTTATAATTAGAGCAATTACAAACACTATTAAAAACCGAATTTTGTTTGCCGGATGCCGGAAGAACCTGCGACAGTTGAATAGACGAGAAACAACTCCTATAAATACCCAGTTTAATCCACCATAGTTTCAGTTGTGTTTTAACAAAGTTGAGCGAATCCAAGGTTTCCCATAAGCTTTTTAAACTCTCTTCCAAAATGAAGAAAGTTTTTACAGTTGCCCTGCCTATGTCAACACTGACACTCATTCTTGTTCACGAAGCATTCAATAATTATGGAAATAGTTGTAACGAATCTGGGGGCGAGCTGTTTCTAACCCCAATGATTAAATCCGGCGAATATGATAAGGCAAGGGCTGCTGCGGAGGATAATATGAATTTAGTTCACGCTAATTTCAAAAATCCGATTAAGAGTTTCAGTGGATACCTGACCATTGACGAGAAGTACAATTCCAACCTTTTCTTCTGGTTTTTCCCTGCTCAGGTAAAGTCAATATTTTTTATTGACACTATCAAAAAGCACAATGGACAATATTGCGGTAAAAAATTAACTCGTTGTCAAATTTTAACTTTGAATGTAGGAAAAGCCCGAGAAAGCTCCAGTGATATTATGGGTAAATGAAATTCCTGGATATACTTCATTGAAAGGTATCTTCTTGGAAAACGGACCATTCTATTTAGACGAGAATGATGAAATACAAGAGAGGGCTCACAGTTGGACGAAAACACACTCCATGTTGTACATTGATGCTCCTGTCGGCTCAGGTATGTAGAGGATTTACAATTAGGCACGATTGGCATATGGATGAGAATTTTACTTAAATCTGTTAAACTGTAGCTGAAACACGCGGGATTTTCTGCTGAAATATTATTGTGATAACTTTTAGGGTTCAGTTTTGCTGACAATCATACAGCGTACGCCAATAATTCGGATGACGAGGCGGATGAGTTGCACGAAGCCCTGGTTCAGTTCTTTACATTGTTTTGTGAATATCAAACACAAGATTTTTACCTTGCTGGAGAAGCTTACGCAGGTATAAATTCGATCTTGATGTTTTGCTAACATAGTAGTGACTGAAGCTACATATAAGCAAATATTCCTTGAAGGTTCTCATTTCTGTTTAACTACACACCAAGATTATCATACTATTGATAATTAACGACTATTTACTGAAACGTGTTGACAATTAGATTTTTGAATGTTAATGAAAATTGTGGCAAGAGATCTCTACTGGTGGTATAATATCTATATTTAATGCGGGTACGCTGGCTTTTTGGGAGAAGAGTAGATTGTATGAGGATGAAAACGTAAATATGTATTTGTTTCTGTAGCATCATTTATTGCACACACTGCAAAGAAAATAGATGCAGAGAATGCCAAAGGATCCCTAAAAATCAATCTCAAGGGCTTCGTCATGGGCTCACCCGACCTAGACGTTTCTCATGAGATAAAAAACTACGTGGAGTTTTACTATAATTTAGGATTAATAGATAAGAGACAATCGAAGTTACTCCAAGTTGATATAGACAAGGCCTTGGTTTTGGCTAAAGAGGAAAATTACGATGACGCACTTGAGGTTAATTTCATTTTAAATAAATTCATAATTCAGTACAAAAAATGAGTTTCTGCTTATGCAAATTTCAAATTCGTCATAATTTCCAATAAGCTTAAGCAGAAAAAATGTAAAATGTAAAAATGAATTGCAGCTAATGATCAGCACTATTTTCCACGAGAAATCAACACTAAACCAGTTCACAGGATTTGATGACTTCCGGAATGTGCTCAATAGTCAGGCTCCACCAGAAATCGCTCGTTTCCAAAAGTTCATGGACTCCAAGCAAGTTCACCAATTCTTACACGTGGGACTTCATAAATTCGTGGGAATAAACTACGAAGTATTCGGTAAATTCAGTAAGGACATGTTCAAGTCTCACATGAAAGTAATGGAGGAACTTCTGGATAAAGGCTACCGAGTCCTCATGTATTCACCTCAGTTTGATTATACCTTTCACCCTGCGGGTATAATTAACACAATCAACAATCTCAAATGGAAAGGAGCTGAGGATTATGCAAGAGCTCCGAGGAAGATTTGGAGAATCAAAGATGAAATAGCTGGTTACACAAAATCTTATGATAATTTTGCTTTCGCCATGATTCGAAATACTGGCAATTATGCCATGTTAGACCAACCTGAGTGGGTTTTGGATATTGTTGAAAAGTTTTTGTATCAGGTTGAAATTTAGTTGATGTACAAGTAATTGTTTATACATTTAATAAATCTGCTATTCTTTTAAACCTGTTTTCATTTTCAATAGACACCTCAAGTTTTTTATAACCACCCGAAGCTGAAAGACTTTACTGTGAATGTTGTGGTGTCTGCGCTTGCCTGTGCGGTCGATAACTGCCAAACCAATGGCACCAGACATTCAATTCAATTATTCAATTATTCTGCACTGGTAGATTAGATACAAAGTAAGAAGTCTTTTGGTTTTGAAGGAGATTGGGTCATACATACATACGTGTGATATCATAAAATGATATAAGGTTACATATAAATACATGCAAATGCATATGTAATTATTTTTATATTCTAATTTAAATGTTGGGGTTTTTTGACTCTCCAATGATGTAAAAAGTCATTACAATTTGGTTATAAAATATCACTCATTTTATTCACAATATCTTGACAATAGATTTGGCTCATTCTGCCCATAATTTTTCATATCCACAAAACGTTAGGCGCCGTTTAGTTTCTGTACATTCATTATGATATTATTTCAATGCTAGTAAACTGTAAATTATTAAAGCGAGTGTAAGCAAAAAATAAATGTTTTCATTTATGATCAAATCAATCCATTTTATTAAATTAGAAAGTCATGAGTAGCAGTTACAACTTATATGATGATATTTTAATCAAGTTCTTCACCCTTGAGTTTCCTTTCCTCACAGAATCCCGCCATGGTGAGGTTATTATTGGACTAATTACTCCATATGTATCCTTTTTAAGTCAAAAAACTTTCAAGATCAAATTTATTTCCGTTATATGCACTTCTGCTGTGTGAACTGTCAGCCTCGATATCAATAATGACGTAATTTCTTACAATTAGCGGATGCTTGTAGGATTTAATTGCACTGTGTACTTAAAAAAAACTCACGGTGGGATTTTGTGTTCCCAAAGGTATTTAAAAGAAACGGATGTGCTTCCGGTGGAAAACAACCAACAAATTGGATTACCCACTAACATTATTAAAGACTCAATCTTGTTTGACGGACGAACCTGCCACAGTTGAATACACTAGAAACTCCTATAGATACTCAGATTAATTCGACAAAAGTTTGTTTCAGTTGAGCTGCTCTGAATCAATCAAAATCTGGAAATCAAAGATGAGATCGCTGGATGCACAATACCCTATTGTAATTTGGTTTTCGCCCGGGTTCGAAATGCCGGCAATTCCGCCATGTTATATAAACCTGAGTGGGTTTTGGTATTGTGGAAACATTTTTGTACCAGGTAGGAACTTACTTGATGTATGTACAATTAAATGTTAATACATTTAATGATTTTGCTGTTCTGTTGATTGTTTTTATAAATGCGAATATAATTTCCATAATCATAGTAACCCGGATTAACTGCTTCATATTGATTCATATCAAAGTGATTGGAAATCTAGGGAAGAAAATCTACCTGAACCACCCATTTACGATACCATGTATGAGTGTGGGGAGGGAAAGAACAGTTGTGAAAAACCCTGTACAAAGAAATTATTGACCTTCGAATGAATGTCTAGGAATATTTCCGAAGTCAAAAATCTCGGGATCGGGCTTATTTCCGTGCCACGGACTTCTACTGTATGAAATGAGATCCGTTATCAATAATTACACGTAATGTCTTAGAGCTGGCAGGTATGCATAAGAATTAATTACAGCCTGTAATTTAAAAAAAATCTCACGGTACTACCTAATAACCATGAACATATTCAGACGACACGATACTTCCGATGCAAAATTCTCAACATTTTATAATTAGAACATTTACAAACAATATTAAAAACCGAATCTTGTTTGCCGGAAGAACCTGTCATAGTTCAATAGACGATGTACAATGAACACCTATAAATACCCAGTTTAATCCACCATAGTTTCAGTTGTGTTTTATCAAAGTTGAGAGAATCCAAGATTTCCCATAAGCTTTTTAAACTTTCTTCCAAAATGAAGAAAGTTTTTACGGTTGCCCTGCCTATGTCAACATTGACACTCATTCTTGTTCACGAAGCATTCAATAATTATGGAAACAGTTGTAACGAGTCTGGGGGCGAGTTGTTCCTAACCCCGTTGATTAAATCCGGCGAATACGATAAGGCAAGGGCTGCTGCGGAGGATAATATGAATTTAGTTCACGCTAATTTCAAAAAACCGATTAAGAGCTACAGTGGATACCTGACCATTGACGAGAAGTACAATTCCAACCTTTTCTTCTGGTTTTTCCCTGCTCAGGTAAAGTCAATATTTTTATTTACACTATCAGAAAGCACAATAGACAATATTGTGGTAAAAAATGAACTCGTTGCCTAATTTTAACTTTGAATGTAGGAAAAGCCCGAGAAAGCTCCAGTGATATTATGGGTGAATGAAATTCCTGGACATACTTCATTGAAAGGTATCTTCTTGGAAAATGGACCATTCTATTTGGACGAGAATGATGAAATACAAGAGAGGGCTCACACTTGGACGAAGACTCACTCCATGTTGTATATTGATGCTCCTGTCGGCTCAGGTATGTAGAGGGTTAACAATTTGGCACGATTGTCATATAGATAGGAATTTTACTTAAATCTGTTTAACTGTAGCTAAAACATGCGGGATTTTCTACTGAAATATTATTGTGACAACTTTTAGGGTTCAGTTTTGCTGACAATCATACAGCGTACGCCAATAATTCGGATGACGAGGCGGATGAGTTGCACGAAGCTCTGGTTCAGTTTTTTACATTGTTTTGCGAATACCAAACGCAAGATTTCTACCTCGCGGGAGAAACATACGCAGGTATATGAATAATAACTATTGATATTTTGGTATTTACAAAAATTGTGGAATTCAGTGCTATTGGCATTCTCTTGTGACAGTACGGTATGACCTGCTCTTACAATGTCTTACAATTAATGGGAGGAGTTGACTGTGATTGTATGAGGATGAAAACGTAAATATGTATTTGTTTCTGTAGCTTCATTTATTGCACACACTGCAAAGAAGATAGATGCGGAAAATGCGAAGGGATCATTAAAAATCAATCTAAAAGGCTTCGTCCTGGGTTCACCCTTCCTGGACTTTCACCATGGGGTAAAAAACCAATTGGAGTTCTACTACAATTTGGGATTAATCGATACTAAGCAAAGAAAGCTACTTCAAGTTGAGATGGACAATGTCTTTCGTTTGGTTAAGGAAGAAAAATACAGCGACGCGTTTGAGGTTTGCTGCAACATAAAATGATTTCGTAATTGAATTAAAAATTCAAATGACTGGAGGACATGAAAATAACATTAAAATGTAAAATTCAATTGCAGCTTTGTATAAGCACCTTTTTCCACGAAAAGTCAATGTTGAATCAATTTACGGGCTTTGAAGACTACCGAAGTGTGCTCAATAGTCAGGCACCTCCAGAAATTGCTCGTTTCCAAAAGTTCATGGACTCGAAGGAAGTTCATCAATTTTTACACGTGGGACTTCATAAATTCGTGGGGATAAACTACGAGGTGTGGATTAAATTCAGTCAGGACATGTTCAAGTCTCATATGACTGTAATGGAGGAACTTCTGGATAAAGGCTACCGGGTCCTCATGTATGCACCTCAGTTTGACCACGCCATTCATGCTGATACGGTATTTAACACAGTAATGGATCTCAAATGGAAAGGAGCTGAAGGTTTTGCAAAAACCCCGAGGAAGGTCTGGAGAATCAAAGATGAAATTGCTGGATACACAAAATCTTATGATAATTTGGCTCTTGCCCTGGTTCGAAATGCTGGAAATTATGCTATGTTGGATCAACCTGAGTGGGTTTTGGATATTGTTGAAAAGTTTTTGTATCAGGCTGAGATTTAGTTGATGTACAACTTTTAAAATGTAATAAATTCGTTTTTCTTTTATACCAATTTTTGATTTTTAAATCTTTTAAGGACCCCACGTATGTAAATAGTTTTTCATTCGCATTTTTAATCACATGAAGGATTTGAGCATTACAAAACCTTGCAAATACAATTAATGTCTTAACCGCGCACCAATTTACCAATATTTGTTCCATGTAACGTTTTTAGGATTTTTACAACATTAAACATTGCTTAACAAGAATCTTGGAGGTCTGATTGGAGATTCTTGACCTAGGTCCGGCCGCTGGAGTCAACCAAATCTGAATATTCCAATATGAATGGTAAGTAATGGTATAATTTATAGACAGAGGATGGGCTGAAACTTCCTTTGTTAGCGAATATCCTTATATACTGTCAGTATATAATTAACAATCCGTTATGTCAGAATTTCCGGTATTAAAACGACTACACCAACAAAATATAACCATGGTACCCTCACGTATATAAAATCCTAGTTTCATCAGTGTCTGGTATACATAGGCCAAGTGCTGAAACACCGAGTAGAATGTCCGGGCTACCTGAAAACCCCTATCTATATATTTACATATACTCCTTAAATACTTTTGAACTTCTGGAGTCTGAATATTCTATGAGTAAGGATAGGAACAAGACTTATTCAAATTAGTTATGCTAAGTATGCTTTTCAATAACAATTATCTAGTAAATTAGCAACTCCAAAACGTGACGTTAATATTCCAAAATTTTAAAAATTTATGTCTTCCTAGAATTCTACTCACAACCATCGCCAGGTAGGTTTGGTTTACTTTTGGGTACTTTTCAGATCCAGATAATCCAAATTTATTTGAAGTACAGTATTAGAAAAATTGAACCAGGAATTGAATTCAGGAACTGGTAGGGGTACAGGCTTCAAACATAGAAGTACCTATGATTCAGGTATGAATCCAAGTAGACGTACAGCAATTCTGTATCAAAACGGAGAGTGATCTCGTCTTGTTTTGTTTAACAACTAACTTTGTTGTTGTTACGAAATTTATGTCAAGCGCAACTTGCCAAAACTGGCTGAAATACTTACAATTTTTAAAGAACTTCAAGTCCAACCGTGCATATACATATTTTCAATACTTATCAATGTAGATGGATAATAAGCAAAAGGATTTTATTAGCATTGACTATTTTCGAGCAAAAGGAAAAAACGACAACTTTTCTTAAAGAAAATAATTTAGAAACTAAGTGAAGTCTTAACCCTTGAAATTAATGATCCCTTAGATAATAAAAGTAATATATTTCCTACTATCAATGCTACACTTGAAAATGATCTTACGCTCAGACAACATCTGCACAACAGATTCTACTAGGATTTTGAAGGTCGTAGAATTAATTCCACCATTAACAACAATTATCATTATAATCAGTGTCGGATCTTTTTGATGATTGTGGTAGTAATTCTTAACCTACGTCATTGGTACAGATTAAAAAAATATGAAAACGAATTTGCTTGAAAACAGGGGAATTACATATTTTGCATCACCATCCCTTATATGCCCTAGGGAAGGAAAGATTATGGTATAACTCTGTCAAAGCAGTGCTCGGACTGGGTACAGAAACCGTGTACCCGTACCCATACCCGTACCCGAATATCAGGTACTACAAAATGTTGTACCTATACAAAAAAATTACTTAAGGCATTTTGGGATTTTTTTAATAAACACTGACGAAATTCAAATCCTACTACCCCAAAATAATAACTTGCTGAATGAAATGAAATGTGTTCTCGCTAATTGGAATTGGGACGGATTCTTTAATACTAAACTAAACTCTCCATAACTTGCTTTTCAACTTGGAGAACAAGAAAAAAAAACAAGCCCGAGACGGAGATTTTCGAAAAATGCAGGCAAAATAGGACTAAAATGCAACCCCATGGAAGTTTTGAACGTCAAGTTCAGATGTCTGTCAAGTTCTTTTAACATCAAAATTATTAAGATTAATCAAAGGGACTGAAATATAAATATTGCGTGCAAGGAATGATATTTTTCATTCTAAAATGTTATAAATATTCACCTCAATAAATACTCCGTGTCATAAATACCCAGAATTGAAAATGCTCAAATTGCCTGCATAAAATACCTTGGCGTTTTCAAATGGGCAACCCTGGGTACTTGTAACATTAAGAAATGGGTCTGCTAATAAATGTATATTTATTCCGATCTTATCTCGTAATACGTCTTCAAATAATTGTAATGTTACGCTCACAATGAAGCAAATTAAATTGAATCCCAAGAACTTCCCTCTTGAAATTCTTCGTTGATGAGCTTCACTATTTAAGTCGATAAACAGATGATTTCACTGACTCTACGCTCTATTTCTTTATTAGATTCCTTGGATGAATTATTAGAAGCGTTAGATTGCAACTACCACGTAATCATAAATGATACGAAGCCACTTGGCTCTGTCACTAACGCAAGTATCTGTATAATACGAAATAAGCAACTCCCAGGTTGGTAGGTCTTATTGTTAGCCATAGTAATCCATCCCATCAGGAATCCTTGAAGTACCCAAAAATACTCGGGTACAGCACCCACGGGTACAGGCATTTTACATAGTGATACCCGTACCCATTGGGTACTACCCGATTGCCACTGAGTGAGTACCCATACCCGTACCCGTACCTGTACCCACTTTATTGCCTAAAATCAAGAGTACCCGGGTAGTACCCGCGTACTTGCGAGTACGCAACTTCTGTACCCGGGTAGTACCGTACCTGTACCCGTACCCATTTACCCGAGTATTACCCGTACCCAGTCCGAGCACTGGTACAAAGAAATTATTGACCTTCTAGTCACAATGTATAATATATTTGTAGTTATATATGTATATATTTCCGAAGTCAAAAATCTCTAGAAGACCGAACTTATTTCATTACATACATTGCTTCTGTAGAAACTATGAGCATATGCTACAATATGCCTAGTTACATAGAATTTCCTGCAATTATCTGATACTTTTGCGATTTAATTGCAGCTAGTAAATTTTTTTATTAAATCTCACGGTTGGGTTTTGCAAGAATAAGTTCCCAAAAGAAAGGATGTTCTTGCGGTGTAAAATAACCAACATGTAACTACCAGCATACCTCCTAACATTATTAAAAATTGAATCTGGTTTGCCGGTCGAACATGCCACAGTTGAATAAACGATGAACAATGAACACCTATAAATACTCAGTTTAAAAATTTCCTTTGAGTTGTAGTGAGATAATCGAAGCCTTATACTTTACGTTTTGTGACTCTCTTCCAAAATGAAGAAAGTTTTTACGGTTGCTCTGCCTATGTCAACATTGACACTCATTCTTGTTCACGAAGCATTTAATAATTATGGGAATAGTTGTAACGAGTCTGGGGACGAGTTATTCCTAACCCCGTTGATTAAATCCGGCGAATATGATAAGGCTAGGGCTGCTGCGGAGGATAATATGAATTTACTTCACGCTAATTTCAAAAACCCGGTTAAGAGCTTCAGTGGGTATTTGACAATTGACGAGAAATACAATTCCAACCTTTTCTTCTGGTTTTTTCCCGCTCAGGTAAAATTTATGTTTTTATTGTCACTAAGCACACTGAACAAAATTGTAATTAAAAAACGAACTCTCTAATTTTGATTTTAGGAAAAGCCTGAGAAAGCTCCAGTGATATTATGGTTGAATGATATTCCTGGACATACATCATTGAAAGGTATCTTTTTGGAAAACGGACCATTCATTTTAGACGAGAATGGTGAAATACAAGAGAGGGCTCACACCTGGACGAAAACACATTCCATGTTGTACATTGACGCACCTGTCGGCTCAGGTACAGTATTTTAGATTTTGGAGTGGTCATGTATAGATGACAACTTCCCTTCAAAATTTTTAACTGGCGATGAAAAACATGTTTGATTTGCCTTGAATATTTTTCTGGGAATATGCATTTAGGGTTCAGTTTTGCTGACAACCATACAGCTTACGCAAATAATTCGGATGAGGAGGCCGAAGAGTTGTACGAGGCCCTGGTTCAGTTTTTTACATTGTTTTGTGAATATCAAACACAAAATTTCTACCTCGCTGGAGAAGCATACGCAGGTCTCTATAGATATATTATTTACTGATATTTTACCATGTGACATCAAAAATATGGGATCTTGTGTAAAATCATGTTTCTCTGTAGCTTCCTCTATTGCACACACTGCAAAGAAGATCGATGCGGAAAATGCTAAGGGATCATTAAAAATCAATCTAAAGGGATTCGTCCTGGGTTCACCCTTCCTAGATTTTCAGTATGCCATGAAAAACCAAGTGGAATTTTACTATAATTTAGGACTAATCGATAAGAAACAGTCAAAGGTGCTACAAATTGAGCTCGACAAGGGTCTACGTTGGATTAAAGAGGAAAAATTCAGCGACGCGTTTGAGGTTTACTGATAATTAAAATTCAAATGTTCAAATGAGCTATTTAAGTTAAACAACAATTTGAAATGCAAAATTCGTTTGCAGCAACTAGTTAGCACAGTTTACCATGAGAAGTCATTGGTGAACCAATTTACGGGCTTTGAAGACTACCGGAGTGTGCTCAATAGTCAGGTCCCACCAGAAATTGCTCGGTTCCAAAAGTTCATGGACTCGCAGGAAGTTCACCAATTCTTACACGTCGGACTTCATAAATTCGTGGGATTAAACTACGAAGTGTGGGCTAAATTCACTCAGGACATATTTAAATCCCACATGACAACAATGGCAGAAATGCTGGATAAAGGCTACAGGGTCCTCATGTATGTACCTCAGTTTGACTACGCCGTTCATGCTGAGGCTTTAATTAGAACAATAAATGATCTCAAATGGAAAGGAGCTGAAGGTTATGCAAAAGCTCCGAGGAAGATCTGGAAAATCAAAGATGAGATCGCGGGATACACAAAATCATATGATAATTTGTTTTTCGCCCTGGTTCGGAATGCTGGCAATTATGCTATGTTGGAGCAACCTGAGTGGGTGTTGGATATTGTTGAAAAGTTTTTGTACGGGGTAGAGATCTAATTGTTGTTCTCCCTTTGACACTTAATAAAACGGTATTTCCTGTAAGTCTTTTCTTCAAATTACAGTTGTTTTTACCAATAAATTCTTTTGTTTTATGATCGAAACCAATCAAAATTCAAGCTTTGACTTTCTTTGCAATTAGTCTGTTAGCTTAATAGAGAATTAGATATCGTCATTGAAGAATCAAAATGATCCATATGCTCTGCAAAAACATAGCTTGTAGATTATTTCGCCTCTTCAACGATAATCTGCTTTATAATTTTTATTAGGTTACATAATTGTTGCAAACATGTATTTATGAACAAGATCATATTGAGGTTAATAATCGTATATTACCTGAAATAATGAAGAGAAGAATTTTCCAATACACGAATGGCTAATATTTTGCAAAATTATATTTTCATGTAAGAGTTGTCATTCCTTTTCAATTCAATCAAGCCATTCCTCCAAAATTATTTGTGACATTTGTGGAGGTTCCAACAAAAAAAGTACTAACAACTTCGGCACGAGCATTGAAGGGTAAATATGAAAGTTTTGAAAATAAATTGATAAAATCGATTTTATCAACATCCCGATTTTAATAATAAACCACTTGATTTACTTCGCGTTTATATTTTATCATGTTGAACTGACTAAACTATGTAGTTGTGTTTTTAGACGAGGGCAGATGCCTGTGCCTGCGAACATAATAATAAAATGTAATATTAAAAATCGAAATAGATGTTTTACAGTAACAAGTGAACAATCAATAAATTTGCCATTCTCTCGCAATTTCGTTTGGTGTATTGACACAAAATTAGCTAACACGGATCATCGTGAATGTGGTAAAATTGAACAGCATTCGTACTTTTTGTTCAAGATAAGAATTGTTTCAGAATGACAAAAATCAACATTCTCCAGTTGAAGTCTGCAAAAGTTGTAAACAAAACCTAGTTTGGTGTCGTCAAAAGGTATTCAAAGCAAGAGATCAGAAAAGCTTCGTAGGCACTTCGAAGAGATGGATGTTTGTGAGAAGATTCTTCCCAAGGAAAGAATATTTCTGACAGGGAAAATCTCAAAGTAAAGGAATACATTTTTGCGAGCAAAGATTGTGAAATTTGTGGCGTTTTTAAGGCAGAGATGTGGAATATTTCGAAATCAGGCACTCCGGAACGTCCAAAAAGTGGGGGGACAACATTTTAAAATTAGTTTTCGTTACTTTGCTATTGGCCACATACAAACGTATGTATGTACATATGTATAGTATTACACATTATTTTTCGTTAGTTAGCTCATATAAGCATGCAAAATATAGAGCTTTTAATTTTTGTTCAAAATTTGTTTTAAAAGAACAAGTTTTCATAGAAGACACCAACTAAATCTCATATATTAAAAACATTTTCTTACACATACTAAATACTATCAAAATTTTACTGATTTCAAATAGTGGTATCAAAGAATCATTGAACTGATTGGCGATATATTTCCGGGAATGGTTCAATCTGTTCTTTCATTTTTGGTTTGACATGGTCGAAGTGTAGAACCATTCCTCTAGATCTGTTCCACAATTTTAGTCCAAGGGACATTCTCCAGTAGATTTACTGGTTTAGAAGTTCATGGCCTTTTCCATCCGTTCAAACAGACCAAATTTTGTGTCGGTGAATTTGTTGATGTAAATGTTTTACCAAACAACAATATTTCATTATTAGTATCCAGTATATTATTAATATCCTGAAATAAACTCCTTGGGTGACGTTTTAATACTCAGTTGTACTCTTTTCAATAATATTGGCACGCTACAATCTATTGAGTTTATAAATTGCTCCTAGCAAATTTTCCGTTAAGCTCGTAATACAGGAATGGTTTTATGTATCTGCCTGGTCCGACATTTTGGAACACATTTATTGGTCTGGCGTGAATTTGGAACGAAATTCAAAGCAAAAGTTTTAAATTGCTCAAACTTTTGATCCAGGTCAATATTTTGGTCTGGGTCAATCTGGCAAGGGGAGGTCAATATGTTCGGCATACGTAGCGGGAAATATAATTCCAAATTTAGTAGTAGTAAAGAATGTTGGATAGAAAAATATTCTCTAATTTTTTAATGGGCTGCGTTGCATTGAATACCTAAGTTACTATTTGAATAATCACGCTATCACAGAATTTTAACCATGAAAGTGTTGCAATATTGGCTTAAAGTCGTTTGAATAAGTTCAAAATCATTATCAAGGATGAACACGGTAGCGTTAAAAAAAATAATTCCGACTGCAGCATGACCCACTACTTGCACTACTCAATTCTTGTAGTTACGTAGATGAGCCGACCTTCGTATGAATGTATATACCAGGATGGAAAAGTTTATCTTTTGAGTAAACATTTTTGTTTAGAAGAGATAGTTTGTTACGAGTTTTTTTAGATATAACTAACAGCAGTTTGAGGAAGATTTTTTTAAAAAATGAAGCTTCCTAGGAGTTTTGACATCAAAAAGTTAAGAAAAGGTTAATTTGATTTTAAAATTGGGGGGACAACAGTATAGCCTGTCCCTCCCTGACGTTTTTGGGAGGTACAATGTCTCTCCTGTCCCCCTTATTCCGGAGTGCCTGTTCGAAATGTTGTATTTGAAATAGTATTTGAAATACATTCCGTATTTTTCTCGCCGTAAATTTTTAAGATATCTTTTATTTGGTATATTATCAAGACCATCATTTCTAGTGAATTTATTTTTTTATGACTGCACCACTGTTTGCAACTTTGAAATTCAAAATTAAAGTTTATTTGGGGTTGCCATTCTTTATATTGTTGGTCGGTTTTCGACCTGGTTCGGAATGCTGTCTTACTAGAAAGATGAACATCCTATGCTTTTTAGTAACTGGTATCTGAAAGTAAGCGTCTTTCAAATCCATTTTACACATGAAGCAATTAGAGGAGACAAGCTTGCATACTGTCCGAATGTCTTCCATCTTAAAGTGTTTTTTCTCTAGAAATTTATTTAAGCTCTATAGATTGAGGATAACTCTTTTCGAACCATCTAGTTTTGGTATCAGAAATATCTGAGAAATGAATTCTCCCTCTTTGGGGGAACATTCCACAACTGCTCCCAATGATAACAGCTTTGATATTTCCTTTTCCAAAAGTGAAGACTCCTCGACTGACAGTGTTTTGGATATTGGTGGATGCAATTGAATCGGTAAGGAAGCAAACGGTAGCTCGTACCCTTCAATCCATTTTTGTATAATTCTTCTCAGTTATTTCCTTCCATGCATCCTTCCTTTCCATGCAGCCTAGGCTAGTGCATGTGTACGTGCAGCTGTGATTTTGGGTATGCGTTGGGTCTCATTGAACTATCTCAGTTATTACAATTCTACAACGACGGACACTTTGCGTATGAAAATGAATATCGAAATGAAATTCTTTGATTGGGCAGATTCTTGGCCTAACACCCAATCCTAGAGTAAACTGCGTGCCTGGCAAAGGTCCGGCCGCTAGAGTCAACCAAATCTGAATCCGTTGTGAATTGTAAGTAATGGTATAATTTATAGACAGAGGATGGGCTAAAACTTCCTTTATTTGCGAATATCCGTATATACTGTCAGTATATAATTAATAATCCGTTATGTCAGAATTTCTGATATTAGAACGACTACATCAACAAAATATGACCACAGTACCCTCAAATATGTAAAATCCTAGTTTTATCAGTGTATGCCATACATAGCCAGGTGCTGAAATACCGAGAATACCGTCCGGGCTACCTGAAAACCTCTTTCTATATAACATAATTATATATACATTAGGGTTCCCACTTTTTTGAAACGTCATTCCGGGACAAAATATTTTTTTATAATTTAAAGTAAACATGATTCCTACATGTAAATTTCTCCCTTCTTGGCACCTATAACCCTTTCTTGTTCACCGTTTTTTTCAAAAAAGAAAAAAATTCCTATAATTAACGGCATATTAAACCAAACTTCCATTGGTATTAAGTTTCTCTCCGCTGATCAAACTTTCTTCATTAGGCTGAAAAACCTTTTTGGACGCGTTGCTAACAGGAATTGACAGCATGGACGATACAATTGAATAGTTTAGGACATTGTGCTATTTTAAAAACCACAACCTACTTGGCACCGACCGATCTAATCACAACCCAAAACTCATAACTTAGCAGCTTAGTTAACAAAAATAATTGTATAACTGGTCCTCATTTAATTTAATACCGAGTGCATCGGCAAGATTCTCAGTAGTTATGTTCCGGATTTGTTTACAAATATCTTTAATTGATTCATATGCGTCTTCGTAAAACTCTAGGAGACCATGAGATATTCCGTTGACTTTATCAAAATACTGAACCGCATAAGATTACACACATTTTGATATTTCCTTAAAAAGCATCATTAATTTGTTTTTTAAATTTCATTTATTCTCTTTGCATAAAACAAAATTAATCCTCATTCTAAAAATTCAAATTAGCTTGAAGAATGTAGTGTAAGTTCAAGATAGTTGAAATAATTTACATGAAATACAGTAAATAATGGAGTACCAATTACAATAATTTTACTTAAAATATTTTAAGTTTTCAATAATTGATTGTCACGAAATACACAATATTTTTTTAATCGCAGAAATGGTTGACTAACTCTGATACAGGAATGATTTGTACTCGCTTTTAGAATATGCAAAAATCTCCCACCTTTGTTAGAAGCATCTGAAGAAACGCCGAAATATTGAGACGAATTTAAAATGTTTCATTGTTTAAAAACACATTACAAATGAGTATGTACGGCAACAATATATATTTACAAATTGTGAACTGTTCAAAACTCAAAAGTTGTTAATTAATTTTGAAGGAGCTTTGGGATTAATCAATAACACATCAAACCAAAAGACTAACATGAATTTCCTTCACATTCTTTGCCACTTCTTTTACAAGAACTAGAACTAGCTATCTCAATCAAGCACGGACAACCCAATTTATTATTGTTCGCCAACAATACGTTAGCATGTAATTAAGACTAATTTATTGCTAATTAGTTATAACTAATTTAATTTATTATTGTTTACAAAGATCTCTATGTATATTCTGTCGGCAACTACAGCTACACTAATATAAGGAGACAAGGCAGCCGGTTCCTGCTGCTTAAACGATTTTATTACGGTGGTTATCTCATTTTTATGATTTATTATTATTATGTAGTTGGCACATGTTCCTGTAAAAAGAAAGATTTTATTTTTCTCTTAAAAACTCATAAAAAATTTGGCATAACTTGAGCTTTAGGTTTCCGGGACATTTACGTGTCCCTGATTACACTCTTCAGGGACACGGGACAAGGAGTGTCATTCCGGGACTGTCCCGGGCATTCCGGGACTTCTGGGAACCCTAAATACATATACCCCTTAAATACTTTTGAACTTCTGGAGTCTGAATATTGTATGAGTAAGGAGAGTGATCTCGTCTTGTTTTGTTTAACCGTGTGCCCGCACCATCGTCTAAGCATGAGGAAGTATGAAAAATTGTTATACCACAAACTGCAGTTTGAAGTATGCTAATTTCTCATATTAAGCATTAAGAGTTATGCATACTAGAAGTGCTAGGGCTCATATATTGAAATGCTCTTAAAACTTATACTAGACCTGTATACCTCTGAGAATACTTATTGTAGGAACAAGTGCGAAATGCACACTTATTCTTGTCGGGGTCGTACGTATGAGGAAGCATAATAAATATATTTAGATTATACTACTTAAAATTATGATGAAGATCACCCAATCATCAATTTTTACACAGGTGCATACGAATGTCTAGTGAATAGTGTGTTTCTTAGGATTTTGAAAAAATCTTGAATAACAGTGCAAACAGTGCTCGGCACGGGTACAAAAAATTGGTACCCGTATCCGTATTGCAATATCTGGTATCTATACCCGTACCCATACCCGAGTATCCAGGTACATATTTTTCATACCTGTACCCCGCAATGTAATCTTAAACCATGTACCTGTACCCGCATTGTACCCGTACCCGAAAAATACTCGAAAATTGTACCCATACGCGGGTATCTCAGTGTCGTACCCGTACTCGTACTCGGGTACTTTATATCCAGATTTCTCTAAATGTAGTACATAGTACGTTATGTATAATAACGTATGGCAGCTTAGGATGTAATTTTGACTAGCTAGAGCTGTATTTGGCATTGTATATTTTCATTGAAGAGTAAAAAAACTAGAAGCGTTTTTGATTAGAGAAATATAAAATTAACTTGCGTACTTGCAGATACATCAAAACATTACGAACCGTACAAAATTTAGCTGAATCCTATTCTCCACTTCTATTTTGTTATTATTCCTCGTTTATGTTTATTTACTTATACTTCCTAAAACCTGTTTCCCTAAAAGCATATATTTTATCTACACAGTATAAAATACATTTACTCTATGTTTTAAGGTTAAAAGAGTATTAACAGTAAACTATATGTATTCAGAAACACTAAAAATACGGACAAAAGTTTCCAACGTACGGGCATGATGGTATAAAATTCATCAAAATGTCTCAATTCTCAAAGTATCCAAATACTCGGGTACAATGGTCGTGGGTACGAAAAAATGACACCATTATACCCGTACCCGGTGGGTATATACCCATTTTGAAATCCTTGTACCCGTACCCATACCCGTATCCGTACCCAAAATTTTAGTGTCCCCGGGCAGTACCCGAAATTGATCGGGTACACTACATCGGTACCCGGGTAGTACCCGTACCTGTACCCGTTTACCCGAGTATTACCCATACCTGTGCCGAGCACTGAGCGCAAACGATACTGTGACATTTATTGTTTATCATTAACTACATCCAATTAATTTATGCACTAACAGCGTACCAAGAAATCATTTAATATGGAGGAATGGTAATATAAAGGTATTTTATTCCCCAATGTTTAGGAAATCTTTGTTAAGAGTTTACAGAATGTATCGCTAGTCCAAAATCTCACGTTACAAAAGAGTACATCCAAGGATGTCTTCAGTAACCTATAAGAAATTTTAGAAACAATATGTATTTACCCTTTTAAATATTGTCCAGAATACCTTTGAAAGCTTTTTGTAGAAAACAGTAATAATTATTAGCTTTTTAACAACTTTTTTGATAATTGTAGACATTGCATCTAAAAATGAATCACAAGTTCGGGAAAACTCAGCCGCAGAGACGAAAAAGAGAAAACGAGGAGCTTCTTGTTTCATGGAAAATACACAGTTCACAAAAATAAGCAAACCCGCTGTAGTTGTAGCCAGGGTTGCACAATTGAAAATGCCATGGCATTTTGGGCATCTATGGCACTTTGGGCATTTTGGGCATATTCAGCCTAGGGGCAGGCATTTTCGGCATATTCGCATAATTTTTTAAATATATGGCTTTAGCCACCTGCTAATTTAGCAAAATAAGTCACTAAACAGTATGTTACAAATAAATTTAATATTCAGCTGGATTACCTGATAAAATTATAGAAACAAAATATTTCCAAGAAGGTTAAAAAATTATTATTTATGGAAAAATAATAATAATTCTATTTTCCTTATTTTATTGTAAAAATTCGCTTGTACACCGTGTCTGGAATTATTTAGATTTCAAGAACAAACATATTATACGGGCAAAGATGCAACACAAAAAGATAAAACAGTTGTTAAAAGATTAAAAATATCTTTGTTTGTGAGTTTCAAAACTCGTCGGCATCTAAATGTATTTATTGTTACATTTTGGACTCCTAGAATTATTACACTGGTTTACTATGGCTAATTAAATGCAATTTTCAAAGTCGACACAAAATTTTCTACGGAGGTTTTGACATATACTATAACAGTCGCATCTTATGTATCTAATGAAAGTGTCTATACTTTACATGCCATTATCAAAATACTGAATTTATGCTGGCACTGTGCAAATTGTTCTTTCCAAATCCAAAAGTTTTTAACAATGTACAGCGTTGAATGTTTGCAAATCCGTTGGGGCTTAATTTTTTTTAAGGATTATTGAAATAACCACTGGCCATAAGTAACGAATTAGACTAATTAAATTCTTTTTTTTAAATCAAGTACTTCTAACATTTTCTAAAACTGGATGGGTTTGATTGTGCTATGAAAAACTCACTTATATTTGTTAAAGGAGCAATAATGGTCATATTGTATAAGTTTCTGTAAAAATGCCCAATATGCCCAAAATGCCTGCCGAAAATGCCCAAAATGCCGGGCATTTTCAAAGTAAGGCATTTTCAGGGCATTTTCGGCGTTTTGGGCATTTTCAGGGCATTTTCAGGAGGGCAGGCATAAAACCTAGGGCATTTTCATTTGTGCAACCCTGGTTGTAGCCAATTTCATAAGGAATCCTTTGTATTTACTTTATTTCACTACAAATTATCAATTATAAAATGTAACACAATTTTTGACAATTTCCCCCATAACGCAACTGGGGGATTCTACAATTTATTTTCATTATAACAAAATAGATGATAGAAATGAATTTTTACATACCTGAGTCATACGACGGGAGAATCCACTGTGGTTACGGGTGATGACAGCAATAACTGACACTACTATTAATTCGTATTTATTTCTTATCCCGTGTTTTATAGGAGTCGCTGCATGAAATAACTAAAAACTTTAACCTTTGACTTTTATAGTTAGTGATGACAATATCTTTAAATACTAGCTTTTAAACAATTAAGCACATCATGCAGTTCTGAACTGGTGAAGTGGATAATATGGCGCTTTCATCCGTTAGGTTTTACTGTATACCTAAAAGGCACATTAAAGTATGCATACCAGTAAGCTTTGCAATGATTTTTACAGGTATAGAAACGAAAAGCATAACTTCTTCACGTTAAAAGTATACATTCAAATAACACTTTCTACTTATTGCATCAATACTCGAAATTAGCAACCGAAACTCATTTCTGAAGTATAACCCTGTCAACATATGTCCATGAAAATTGTACGGAAGTATATTCACTTAACAATTCCTAGAGGTAACGAAAAGCACCAAGCACTTACAGGGATACTTTTGCATGCCTCCAAATACCTACACGATGGTGTGGGTGGTTACGAAATTTATGTCAAGTGCAACTTGCCAAAACTGGCTGAAATACTTACAACTTTTAAAGAACTTCAAGTCCAATCGTGCATATATTTTCAATACTTATCAATGTAGATAGATAATAAGCAAAAGCATTTTATTAGCATTGACTACTTTCAGGCAAATAGAAAAAAACGACAACTTTTCTTAAAGAAAATATTTTAAAAACTAATTTTAGAAACTAAATGAATTATTAACCCTTGAAATGAATGATCCCTTAGATAAAAAAAGAAATATATTTCCTACTACCACTGCTAATTGTAAGTGAAAATATTCTTACGCTCAGACAATATCTGTACAACAGATTCTACTAGGAATTTGAAGGCTGTAGAATTAATTCCAAATTTAACGATTATCATTATAATCAGTGTCGGACGTTTTTGATGCTTATGGTTACAATTCTTAACCTACATACGTCATTGGCACAAATTAAATAAAATATGAAAACGGATTTGCTTGAAAACAGGGGAATTGCATATTTTGCAACATCATCTCTTATATGCCCTATGGAAGGAAAGATTATGGTATAACCCTGTACAAAGAAATTATTGACCTTCTAATCACTATGTATAATATTTCCGAAGTCAAAAATCTCTTGAAGACCCAACTTATTTCATTACATACATTGTTTCTGTAGAAACTTTGAGCAAATGTTACAATATGCCTAGTTACATATAATTTCCTGCAATTATCTGATGTTTTCTTTATTTAATTGCAGCCAGTAAATATTTTTAAAAAATCTCACGGTTGGTTTTGCAATCATAAGTTCCCAAAAGAACCGGATCAACTTCCGGTGTAAAATAACCCATATGTAACTACCAGCATACCTCCTAACATTATTAAAAATTGAATCTGGTTTGCCGGTCGAACATGCCACAGTTGAATAAACGATGAACAATGAACACCTATAAATACTCAGTTTAGAAATTTCCTTTGAGTTGTAGTGAGATAATCGAAGCCTTATACTTTACGTTTTGTGACTCTCTTCCAAAATGAAGAAAGTTTTTACGGTTGCTCTGCCCATGTCAACATTGACACTCATTCTTGTTCACGAAGCATTCAATAATTATGGAAACAGCTGTAGCGAGTCTGGGGGTGAGTTGTTTCTAACCCCGTTGATTAAATCCGGCGAATATGATAAGGCAAGAGCTGCTGCGGAGGATAATATGAATTTAGTTCACGCTAATTTCAAAAACCCGGTTAAGAGCTTCAGTGGGTATTTGACAATTGACGAGAAATACAATTCCAACCTTTTCTTCTGGTTTTTTCCCGCTCAGGTAAAGTCAATAGTTTTTATTGTCACTATCAAAACGTACACTGAACAAAATTGTAATTAAAACACGAAGTAATTTTAATTTTGTGTTTAGGAAAAGCCTGAGAAAGCTCCAGTGATATTATGGGTCAATGATGTCCCTGGACACACTTCATTGAAAGGTATCTTTTTGGAAAACGGACCATTCATTTTAGACGAGAATGGTGAAATACAAGAGAGGGCTCACACCTGGACGAAGACACATTCCATGTTGTACATTGATGCGCCTGTCGGCTCAGGTACAGAATTTTCGATTTTGGTGTTGTCATATATAGATTGTAACCTCCATTCAATTTTTTAACTGGCGCTGAAAAGCATGTTTGATTTGCCTTGAATATCTTTCTGGGAATATGCCTTTAGGTTTCAGTTTTGCTGACAACCACACAGCTTACGCAAATAATTCGGATGAGGAGGCCGAAGAGTTGTACGAGGCCCTGGTTCAGTTTTTTACATTGTTTTGTGAATATCAAACACAAAATTTCTACCTTGCTGGAGAAACATTCGCAGGTCTCTATAAATATATTATTTACTGATATTTTACCTTGTGACATCAAAAATATATGATCTTGTGTAAAATTATAATGTATGTCTGTAGCTTCATTTATTGCACACACTGCCAAGAAGATAGATGCGGAAAATGCCAACGGATCATTAAAAATCAATCTAAAGGGATTCGTCCTGGGTTCACCCTTCCTAGATTTTCAGTATGCCCTGAAAAACCAAGTTGAATTTTACTATAATTTAGGACTAATCGATAAGAAACAGTCAAAGGTGCTACAAATTGAGCTCGACAAGGGTCTACGTTGGATTAAAGAGGAAAAATACACTGACGCACATGAGGTTCGCCTGTAATTTATTACAATTCGAATGTTCAAACTAGCTCATATTTAAGTTAAACAAAAATTTTGAAATGTAAAATTTATTTTTAGCAACTAGTTAGCACAGTTTACCATGAAAAGTCCTTGGTGAACCAATTTACGGGCTTTGAAGATTACCGCAGTGTGCTCAATAGTCAGGTACCTCCAGAAATTGCTCGCTTCCAAAAGTTCATGGACTCCAAGGAAGTTCACCAATTCTTACACGTGGGACTTCATAAATTCGTGGGAATAAACTACGAGGTGTGGGCTAAATTCACTCAGGACATATTTAATTCCCACATGACAACAATGGCGGAAATGCTGGATAAAGGCTACAGGGTCCTCATGTATGTACCTCAGTTTGACTACGCTGTTCATGCTGAGGATTTAATTAGAACAATAAATGATCTCAAATGGAAAGGAGCTGAAGGTTATGCAAAAGCTCCGAGAAAGATCTGGAAAATCAAAGATGAGATCGCGGGATACACAAAATCATATGATAATTTGGTTTTCGCCCTGGTTCGGAATGCTGGCAATTATGCTATATTGGAGCAACCCGAGTGGGTCTTGGATATTGTTGAAAAGTTTTTGTACGGGGCAGAGATTTAGTTGTTGTTCTGCCTGTGACAGTTAATAAAACAATTTTTCTTAATAAAACAAAGCCTTTTCTTCAATATTCCAATAATTGTTTTTATCACCAATATTTTGTTTTGTGATCTAAACCCAACAAAATGTAAGCTTTGACTTTTTTCAAAAAGTCAATAAACAACAAACTTGTGATTTTTGAACACACCAAATAAAATTATGGTATTACTTATTTGCAAAATTCTTGTTGTGAGTAGTTGAGGATTTCAGACATTTCGCACTGTGAATTTGGCATGCACTTACATAATAACACAGTTAATTTAAAAGAATTATATTAAGGATAACATAAGATTAGGCACAGTAATTTAAGTGTATTTTTTATTTAACGTACGGATTAGGGGTACGTACAAAAATATCGTGCATGTGATTTCTACTAATGCCGAACAAGATCCAAGCAAGGCAAAATTATATAGTGCATTGGTGTAAAACACCTTTTAATTTGTTTAAAAAGGAAAATATGTATTTCAACAAATTCGATCAAATAATTGCCCTCGGCATATATGCAGCATGTGTAGATCCTGGCTAACATACGGATGCAAATCTTATTTCTCATCCTTAAAGTTATCTAACAAAACGTCGACTAGGAACTGGTTTGAGGGTAATATACATGCTGGATAAAATTATGAAGGAAATCAAAGCTGGGCAAAGTATTCGCATACCTTAAATCCTACATATTTTTAAGTTCTTACGTCCAACCTACATTTTAGCCTACATACATCGCTCCCTAGAGTTGACCCTACCTACAACCTGCATACATCCCTCCTAAAAGTTGAACCTACCTACAACCTACATACCTCTTTGTCGTAATTGATTCATACCTGCATAACTAAAATGAAATTATGCAATCATTCATTGTAATTACTGCAAACGAATTGAAATCGTTTGCACTCCAGCACGTAAACAAAAGTAACAAAACATATGTATGTACAAATGTGAAAGAAAGTGTAGATGGGGCTTTTATTCAGCGCTTTGGAATACGAAAGGTTCGAACACACATGGATACATTTTCATGCTTAAGTACATACCTTTTTTTATGTAGGTACGTACTGATTATTCCCATCATACATAAATTGCGTATTTTTTCCCTCGAAATATACAGCCTACATACAAATGCCTACAAAATATGTGAAAATTTTAGCATAAAAATTTTGCATACTTGTTGACATACATGTAGGCCATGCGCCGGTATGAAGGAAATTGTAAACAACATACAATCGATGCAGATGCAAACCAATATTGAAGCGACGATCAGACGATATATTGTTGTGAGTGTATGCCAATAAGTAAAACCACAGGCTTCTATAATATCCAATAGAGTTAAACAATACTATATTATACTATACTATTCTGTAAAGGGATCGATTATAAATTAGGCAGAGTTCTACTCTGAACAAGAGTCGGGCAAAGATTACCTCCTAAAGGTGCATGGAATGCTTTTAAAGGAGTGAATACAGAAAGAGGTCAGTACAACTGACTAATTTTAACACAATAGAAGACATTGAGTCATATCAAGGAGAAGCTAGAAAGAGAAGGGCTCCAGGAATTGAGCATGACTCAGTGATACAGAAATGGAAAATCCACAAAGACAAGAAAGAGTGTACTTATGATATGATATACACATAAACTGAATTTTACGGTGATATTGTGTATATTCATCACAATTGTTGATGATCAACGTGATTGAACGAATTTTGTAGGCAATTTCGGAAATAATCGCAAAAGCATATTACCTCTTAACCGACGATACGTCAATTGTACAATTTTTAATTGTTTTTGGAAGCCACCTGTCTCACCTTAAAATTTCCATGTTAGATCCCGCAAGAAATGCTATTTTTGAAAATTTGACATATTTTATAAAATGATTCTTGAATCTCAAACACGATAATTTCAAGACCATTGTTGAAAACGTTTCTTGAGAAATTTCCTCCAAATTAGCACTAAATCATCCTATAGACATAAGTAATGGCCACAACAAATTGTTCCTAATCCTCCAAGTAGCTGATGTTGTTAACCGTTATTTCATATTTATTCGAAATTTTACAATTTTTGTCTAAAGCGTATCTTGGGCAATTTCAACACAATTTGCAGTAATTCAAATTGTTGACATACGTTTTGTCCACACATTTTTTTATCGAAATTAACCTGATGGTTTTTTTAGATCTATAAGTCATCATAATATTTTTCCGGAATTTTACTAACGTTTTCCTCCAAAAATTGTATTCCTATTTCAATCAAACCCAGTCCCAGACGACCTGTTAGCATAAAAAATGTCCCCAAAATATTCGTTGAAATCGGTCCAGTAGATTTTGAGTATTCAGGGAAAATGCTAAATAGTGGTGGGAACAATTATATAGAACGTCTATCACTTTTTTATTTCTGGAGGGGGCATTAATTGTACCACCATTAACGTAGGTTCTACTCCCACTGACATACAAAATTTTATTTGTCTAAAATGAATGATATATCGTAATTATAATCTGCAGTCCCCGCCAAATATGATGCGTGCATGGTACTTTCGCGAAGCTTTGGGCATAAAAACCATGAAAATGAATCGAATTTTGAAAATTAAAGAATCAACGCGATGTACATCAAGTGAATTTACTATTAGAATCCGCGGACGTTGATAAAATCGATTTTATCAATTTATTTCCAGTCTCGAATTTACCCTTCAACGCTCGTTGTCGAAGTTATTAGCACTTTTTTTTGTTGAAACCTCCACAATTTTGTAACCAATAATTGTCTTATGGTTAGGAGCCTGGCAACTCACATTAAAATATAATTTTGCAATATGCGCCATTCGTATGTATACTGGAAAATTATTCTCTTCATCATTTCAGGTAATATACGATTATGAACCTCAAGATGATCTTGTTCATAATGACGTGTACGCAACATTTCTTAATAAAATTTAGAAAACATATCTAAATTAACAGACAGGCAAAGAAAGTTAAAGGATTACATATTGTCGGTTTTAGAACAAGTAGTAAAAACAATGGTGAATTAAGAAAAGACCTAAAGGAAAATACGCTTCTTCGCAATTATTTAGGGTTCTCGGCTAAGGCGGCGTCAGCTACGGCCATCTCTCCTTACCACCTTTATTATACTTCACTGAGCTTATTTCTAAAATTTCACTTGCAAATTTTCGAAAAATTTGGGCAATTTTAAAAGATAATTACTGACTGTATGTGTAAACAATGTTAATGAAATCGGTGGAACAGTTGTTGAGTAAACAAAGATTTTATACATTTTTTTTTCGTACTAACACGAGGAACGATTTCACCCACCAACGCCCTCATTTGAGGAAGTGGACTACCGAATAATCATATAAACTTTGAACAAAATCGGGTGACTATAGTTGGTTTACCGGTTTATTAACTGTGAAATGGGGCACAACAACTAAATCTGTACCCCGTACAAAAACTTTTCCACAATATCCAAAACCCACTCAGGTTGCTCCAACATAGCATAATTGCCAGCATTCCGAACCAGGGCGAAAACCAAATTATCATATGATTTTGTGTATCCAGCGATCTCATCTTTGATTCTCCAGATCTTCCTCGGAGCTTTCGCATAACCTTCAGCTCCTTTCCATTTGAGATCATTTATTGTTCTAATTACCGCCTCAGCATGAATGGCGTAGTCAAACTGAGGTACATACATGAGGACCCTGTAGCCTTTATCCAGCATTTCCGCCATTGTTGTCATGTGGGATTTAAATACGTCCTGAGTGAATTTAGCCCACACCTCGTAGTTTATTCCCACGAATTTATGAAGTCCCACGTGTAAGAATTGGTGAACTTCCTTGGAGTCCATGAACTTTTGGAAGCGAGCAATTTCTGGAGGTACCTGACTATTGAGCACACTCCGGTAATCTTCAAAGCCCGTGTATTGGTTCAGCAATGACTTCTCGTGGTAAATGGTGCTAAGAAATTGCTGCAAATGAATTTTACATTTCAAATCTTTGCTTAACTTAAGTATAAGCTACTTTGAAAATATTTGAATTGTAATTATTAGCAAACCTCATGTGCGTCAGGGTATTTTTCCTCTTTCATCAAACGTAAACCGTTGTCTATCCCAGCCTGGATTTCCTTTCCCTGCTTCTTATCGATTAGTCCTAAATTATAATGAAATTCCACTTGGTTTTTCATGGCATACTCAAAATCAAAGAAAGGTGAACCCAGGACGAATCCCTTTAGATTGATTTTTAAAGATCCCTTGGCATTTTCCGCATCTATCTTCTTGGCAGTGTGTGCAATAAATGAAGCTACAAATATATATTGTAACTTTAAATTAGATCACACATGCATATTTGATGTCCCGGTAGCACAGTCAATTCCTCTCATTAAGACAATGTAACACGAGGACATTCCGTACAGTCATAAGAGGACGCCAATTTATGGAACAGAATTCAACAATTGTCACAAAAAGTAAAATATCAATACAGATAGCTATTACTCCTATACCTGCATATGCTTCTCCAGCGAGGTAGAAACCTTGCGTTTGATATTCACAAAACAGTGTAAAAAACTGAGTCAGGGCCTCATGCAACTCATCCGCCTCATCATCCGAATTATTGGCGTAAGCTGTATGATTGTCAGCAAAACTGAACCCTAAAAGTTGCCACAATAATATTTCAAACGTACATACAAACGTTGCAGAGATAATGAAAAATTTTAAAGACAATTGCCACTTATGCAACAACCATGTTAAATTGGTTTATCCTCTTGATACCTGAGCCGACAGGAGCATCAATGTACAACATGGAGTGTGTCTTCGTCCAAGTGTGAGTCCTCTCTTGTATTTCACCATTCTCGTCTAAAATGAATGGTCCGTTTTCCAAAAAGATACCTTTCAATGAAGTGTGCCCAGGAATGTCATTTACCCACAGTATGACTGGAGCTTTTTCAGGTTTTTCCTATACTCAAAGTCAAAATTAGAGAGTTCGTTTTTAATTATAATTTTGTCCAGTGTGCTTTTTGATAGTGGCAATAAAAAATAGTAGCTTTACCTGAGCGGGAAAAAACCAGAAGAAAAGGTTGGAATTGTACTTCTCGTCAATGGTCAAGTATCCACTGAAGCTCTTAACCGGGTTTTTGAAATTAGCGTGAACTAAATTCATATTATCCTCTGCAGCAGCCCTTGCCTTGTCATATTCGCCGGATTTAATCAACGGGGTTAGGAACAACTCACCCCCAGACTCGCTACAGCTGTTTCCAAAATTTTGGAATGCTTCGTGAACAAGAATGAGTGTCAGTGTTGACATAGGGAGAGCAACCGTAAAAACTTTCTTCATTTTGGAAGATTCTCTCAACTTTAATAAAATACTGTTGAAACTACTGTTGATTAAACTGAGTATTTATGGGATCTTCTCGTTTATATACATGTAGGGGTTTCTCCGGCAAACAAGATTCAGTTTTTAATAATGTTTGGAGGTATTCTAATGATAGCATTTGTCAGTTTTTACCAGAAGCATATCCGTTTCGTTTGAGTATTTTATTATTTATGGCTACTAGATACTACCGTGAGATATTTACAGACTATACAGACTTATAGAAACTATAGACTATAATTTAATCCTGCAAGCATCAGCTAATTGTGGGAAATTATATGTATAACTATAAATATTAATAAAAGTTCACAGTTCCGACAGCAGTAGTGGATATAACGGAAATAGGCTCGGTCCTTACGAGATTTTTGACTTCTGAAATATTCTTGTAAACGTAGTAATTACATAGAAGGTCAATAATTTCTTTGTATATAGGGTTTTACCATATCCTTCCTCTCTCGCTCCCTGGGGCATATAAAGGACGATGTTGCAAAAAATGTAATTTAATTGAATTTATTTTATTTTAATTGGAGTCCTTTTGGGCGGCACCCAGTTCATCCTTAGTAAGATACAGTGCATAACATGTCATTAAATATGTAATTTCGTATTGTACAGTAATGAATGAACTTAAACATCGCAAATACGATCACTGGTGGGATTCCTTAGAAAATAATGTAGAGAAGTTTCGCTACCAAAACTATAGAGATATTATACTTATTTACGCGACATCTTACAAAATATGCGATTCCCCCGTTCTCAAGCAAATGTGTTTTCATATGGTTTAAAATGCATGTCAATAATTACAATCCAATCAATGGGACGAAAGCGAATCGGCAATACGGCGGGCACGATGGTTGTTTCTAGGAAGTCATATTTTTTTTAATTTTTGGATTAGTAAGGTCACATTTTGGAGTTTTCCAGTTTACGAGCAAATTTGTCTTGAGAAGCATACTTTGCATAAATAATTCCCATGCCAACACTGACACTTGTTCTTATTCACCAAGTATTCAAACATTTCGGAGACAGTTGTAAGGAGTTTCGGGAGCAAGTTGTTCCTAACCCCATTGATTAAAACCGGTGAATATGATAAGGCTGCGTAGGATAAGATGAATTTAGTTCCCTCATAGGAAAAGCCTGAAAAATCTTCAGTGATATATTGAGGGTGATTGAAGTTCCTGGACACACTTAATTGAAAGGTATTCTTTTTGGAAAACGGACCACCCGGTAGACACAGAAGTAAATTTATATGCACATAATAGCATAATATGCATTTTCTACATTTAATAACAATGTATTGTTCAACATCCAGTTGTCAGATTTATTACCAAGACGTGTTACAGATAATTACGATTTGGTGTTGGTTTTGATTACAGACTAACTTGAAATAATTTTATCGTCAACTTTAATTACATAGTGAAGTGTTTTTGATCGAAATCGGCTGTACGTATTGTCGAACACCAGTTCATCTGAAACAAATTTCCAGGAGAATTGTGATTTAAAAAAAAAATCCCATACACAGGTTCATTAAGCACACAGGAAAATTATATTCTGAGAATTTTGAGCAAGATATTTTTAAAAACAATCCGTCTCTGTATTGTAATAATTACTATTGTAAGAAGAAGTGTCTTAACTTTAAAGCATGAAAAAGCTGATATATTTTGATATGTAAAAAAATAAGTTTTTGTTGTGAATCTGTACTCACATGTTCCATCCTCCACCACATCAAATAGTCCATCCTGAACGAAAGTGTAGCAGTCCGATTTCACAGACGGGTATACAGGCACTTGATTTTTTGTGAACTCAAAGCCAACATCGTAAGTATCTGTTTTGAAGTTCCAAGTGATTCTGTTACCAGCTTTGAGGTTAAACCCTTTTGTCAATTTACTCCCAGCAGGTACAGTAGTAGTCATCAACTCTTCGGAAGGATACACTGGCGCTCGAGGCAGACTTAAAAGCGACCAGCTGAATGGAAGTGTAATCTTCAGAAAAGGCAAGGGAAGGTCAAATTAAATCTCAACAGAGCATTGAAATCAAGCTGAATCTAAATATATTGCCAAAAATCGTAAATTGCAATCGGTTGACCGAAAGCTCAATGAGCGAAGCGATAAGTGTCGTTTGACTTGAAGGGAAATTCGAAGTGGTTTCCACATCGATCTACATGGTCACGGAAATGAGAAAACAAAATCTAAAACGTAAATTGTGTTTTTAAAGTTTTTCGAAATTTCGAAAAATGAAAAAACGTGAAGTGGTTTGCACATCAGCATTGTCAGAAGTTTCTACTGAGCAAATTTTTTTCAGCTAAGCTCAATGGTACACAAGCCTTTGGGTCGGCCAGGTCAAAACCGAGTTCGCTCCAGGATTCCGTTTGTTGAAAAGTTTCCCATAATTTTTGAAATTTTGAAAAACTGGGAAATTCAAAGTGGTTGTTTGATCATTCACGAGGTCAGGGGAACGCGTAAGCCAAATTTGAAGCGTAAATAGTGCTTTTGAAATTGTTTTGAAATTTCGAAATTTAGCGTTGAAAAATTGAAGTGGTTTACACATCTACGGGGTCATGAGGTTGTGCTGCTGAAATTCCTTTCAAGCTAAGTTGAATAGCATGGAAGAATTTGTGTCAACAAGGTCAGAACCTAGATCATTCCATTATATCGCTTCGCTCATAAAAATCAACATACTTGGGGTGTCATAGTATTGGATCCACCGATGTCCGAAGAAATCTCACGGAGATCAGCAATTTCTCTCAACGGTTGTCTCCATTTATCCGGCCATCCACCGAGAATATGAACCTTTGATAGTGTTCGAGCCGAGAGGAAAATATTGATTAGCGGCCAGAAGATCTCGAATATTTTTGGGACTGTTCCAAAAAAAACAATTATTACTATTATAAACATGTTCTCCAGCAAAATAAATTTTACTAATCTCATAATGCAGTGCCCAATCCCTGTATGCAGATGGACCCCAATTATGAATAAAATTTAAACTATTTTTCGAATAGTTTCGAAATATATAGTACAAGTTTTGTTCCAAAAATTTGGCCAATTTTCAAAATGAGCATGATCTGGGGTTGCTCTTGCAGCAAGAGCCCATTACATGATAATTATTTCCCTTACCATTTACAACATAGGCAGACTTTAGTGTTTCAGGGTAGTTCGCATCGAAAGTCCGGAAAAATTCCATTATCCAATAAATGACTAGAAATTCCAATTGTTTTCAACATTAGTTAGCTTAAATTTTCACATTTCTTCACATTACATATAAATCTTTACACAGGACAAGCAGGCAGTTACAAATTCATATTTTACCATCTTGACTGGCCACCTGCCTCATCGAAAATTGGTCCATGTCAAAGACAATTGTCAGTGCCTGACTGAATTTGGCTTCTCCATTCCCTACTGATTTTACATGCTGAATGTAAGCTTCGATAACTTTGAGGACATGTTGTAGCATCCGATCCTTCAGACCCTCAGTAAGTAGGGCTTGCATGTCCCAGCGCCCGTAAGGACAAACGGCGACTGTATTTCCAGAATCACGATACGAAACATATGAGAAATGCCATTGAAATGATACAATTAGCAACCCCCCCCCCCCCATGATGTCATTTTACGCTCGAATTAAAAGCTCGAATTAAAAATTAAAAAATTATACGCACTCAATATTCCTTCTTTGTCTCTGCCCCCAAGCCTCAATGGCATTTTCTCGATTAGATACTCATCGAAATCCATGTCCTTGCCAAGCTCATCTATCCTGTTTTCCTCCCGCCACGTCATGGACTTCAAACCATAAATAAACATTAGATTACAAAAGTCCTACGACATTGAAAAATTTCACAGAAGTTATGAGATATTCTTGAGTTACTTTTCGGAACATTTCCTCCGCAAGTTCTACATTGAGATCCTGAGCTGTAGATAATCAGAAGATTCTTGTAAATAATAAACTTCATTTGTCGACACGTACATACATAGATAAATATCCGAAGCTTTGTGTAAACATTCGTAAGCAAATATACCCCGAAGCCAGCGCACTAAATTGATATCACTCGACTCGTCCCTGTCCAGTCTCGGGATGAGATCCTCCACTTTGGCGCGGAACTTCATAATAAAAATGCACACAAAAATCAACGTTTTCATATTACATATTTAATAATAAGGATATGTATTTACATACCGAGAATGATTATTTAAGGGCGAGGAAAAAATATATGTAGTTCACAAAAAGATAAAATACCTGCTCCAGAGGTCCTTGCTCATTTTCTGTCGTCTCAGCCATCTCAGCAATAATTATTTTTACACTCTTAGCACCTTTTCTGACCAAGCTAATTGAAAGCCCCCAGTTGAATGAATCACGCTTGAGAAGTCAGATGAAAACTGATCGAAAGGGTTTGCAAATAAGGAGGTATATAGTTATATAAAGAAAACACAGTCATGCTTTGCCATTGACGTGTGTCATGGGAAGTGTTTGTGAAGTTACTGTACAAGCACACACACACGGTCTGGAAACATGTACTTTTCAACGGACGTGAAGAGACTCTCTTGTAGGGAATCTCAGGCTCTGAAGGTTAATGTGGAAATGTTTCTACATTTTTAGCCGACAATGCTGTAGTTCCCATAAAAACTCATGGGGAGGCATACAACTTTAATAGGGAAAAAAGGTTGGAGTGAGTAGTAACTCCTTTGCATTGTGAACAACTGACAACATTCTCATAAGCTGTTATTATTGAACAAGTATATTTAATACTGAAACATACAGGTTTCTATTGTGCACCTTGAAGCACGTAGGAAAGCACGGAATGTACGTGTAATTTCCCCTTCATTAGATACATAATCACCTGGAGTAGATTCTTTTGGTTTCCAGCGAATACAATGTAGGTCACTGGGGATAAACGGATCATACAGTAATTATTACTTAATTTTTTTGTTCTGTACAAATGCCAGTGACAATGTTAGTAATTATTACGCATGGAAAGAATAAATATTAATTGAATTTAATGTAAAAAAAAAACAATTGTCAAATTATCTTCAACCCTTGAAATCCTCTGAGCATTTTGCGCCATTCACAGTAGAAGTAAGAATTTGGGGCGAGTTTTTTCCAAGAATCCCAATGCAATTGTTACAAGTGTGGGTTTAAAATTTTGGAGAAAATATGATTTGGTTTTTATAATGTAGACATTTTAATTTTTTTGGTTTGACTGGGAGTCAAGTTTTGCTAAATTAGCGAAATTTGACTTGCACTTTTACTTTCTTGTCAAGAATCCCTGCGTCTGGCTTTAATGAAGGTCACTACAGGAGTTGTGTAATAGCGTGAGGGATTTGCAAATGGATCACAATGTTGCTGACAAGTTACTTTGGTTAGCAATAATTAAGTGGACGAGACTGCATAGTCAACAACAGTCACTTGTTTTATGAGGACTTGGCAAGGTGAATGCATCCTCAGAGCCATACGCAAGCATTAACCTGATCTCCTTGAATTAGTTGCCTCAAACAGAAGAATCAAATACAGGCTACGCAGAAGCAGTGCTCGGACTGGGTACGGGTAATACTCGGGTAAATGGGTACGGGTACAGGTATGGGTACTACCCGGGTACAGAAATTGCGTACTCGCAAGTACGCGGGTACTACCCGGGTACTCTTGATTTTAGGCAATAAAGTGGGTACAGGTACGGGTACGGGTATGGGTACACACTCAGTGGCAATCGGGTAGTACCCAATGGGTACGGGTATCACTATGTAAAATGCCTGTACCCGTGGGTGCTGTACTCGAGTATTTTTGGGTACTTCAAGGATTCCTGATGAGATGGATTACTATGGTTAACAATAAAACCTACCAACCGTGGAGTTGCTTATTTCGTAGTATACAGATACTTGCGTTAGTGACAGAGCCAAGTGGCTTCGTCTCATTTATGATTACGTGGTAGTTGCAATCTAACGCTTCTAATAATTCATCCAAGGAATCTAATAAATAAATAGAGCGTAGAGTCAGTGAAATCATCTGTTTATCGACTTAAATAGTGAAGCTCATCAACGAAGAATTTCAAGAGGGAGGTTCTTGGGATTCAATTTAATTTGCTTTATTGGGAGCGTAACATTACAATTATTTGAAGACGTATTACGAGATAAGATCGGAATAAATATACATTTATTAGCAGATCCATTTCTTAACGTTACAAGTACCCAGGGTTGCCCATTTGAAAACGCCAAGGCATTTTATGCAGGCAATTTGAGCATTTTCAATTCTGAGTATTCATGACTTATGATTATATCATTCCTTGCACGCAATATTTATATTTCAGTCCCTTTGATTAGTCTTGATAATTTTGATGTTAAAAGAACTTGACAGACATCTGAACTTGGCGTTCAAAACTTCCATGGGGTTGCATTTTGGTCCTATTTTACCTGCATTTTTCGAAAATCTCCGTCTCGGGCTTCATAAATGTGAGAGACAGTTTACGAATGTTTGTTTTATAAAGCTGTAATATAAAATGAATATTCAATATTGCCTCCCACATTTATTTCCTGAAACCGCAATATTTGACTTGGAAAAATTATGATCAACTCAATTTTTCCGTATTACATTTTCTATACAGAGTTCGATTAGCCGGAAAAAAAATTGTTTCTTGTTCTCCAAGTTGAAAAGCAAGTTATGGAGAGCTTAGTATTAAAGAATCCGTCCCAATTCCAATTAGCGAGAACGTTTCATTTCATTCAGCAGGTTATTATTTTGGGGCAGTAGGATTTGAATTTCGTCAGTGTTTATTAAAAAAATCCCAAAATGCCTTAAATAATTTTTTTTAAATTCAAATAGGATGTCTTTAACGCCTAGGGAAAATTCCCAAAATCCCGGACACTTTTAATGGAGGTCAAAAAATTGACAACTTAAAATTTTTCAGCTGGGCAGGCTAATGTCGTCGGGGATTTTAAATCGGCCAAACTTCCAGTACCCGAGTAATACCCGGGTACACACAAAAGATACTCGGGTACGGGTACAGGTTTTGGGTACATTATGGGTACGGGTAAATTGTGGGTACAGGTACTACGTTGTATTTTCAGGTACGGGTACGGGTACTGAAATAATTTACCCGGGTACTCGGGTATGGGTACGGGTATAGGTACAGCATTTTGTAGTACCCGATATTCGGGTACGGGTATGGGTACGGGTACACGGTTTCTGTACCCAGTCCGAGCACTGCGCAGAAGTAGGCATACTTGAACTATGCAGTTTTTACAGCAACATATTGATAAAGGGCAGGTATCATTAAAGTGACGTATTTTGTTATTCTTGTTTATTAAAAAAATGAGATTTTTAAACACATTCGTACATATTGTTGTTGTGCTTCAATTAGCGTATAAATTTCTGTTTGCAGTGGAACAAGATCGTGTGCCACTGTTTTTAATGATGAATTTTTAACATTTACATTCACAAGAGTTGTTTTTGTTATTTGCACAAAAATAGCCAATGCTAAAGATCCTTGTGTTATTTCTGTATGCAGATAAAGGTTATTGCATTATACTATAATAAAGTAAGAAATATACATATGTACGTGGTTGGACTTATTTTAAAATTACTTCATTTACTTTGATACGAAATATTACGATTACGAAGCCACTTTCAATCCTTAGCGTATTACAGTGTGAGTAATTAAATTGAACCCACATTTCTCTGAAAACAATCAATTACATTAAGAAAATTAATGACAGTGGAATTTTCCGGGATCCTCATTTAAGGTCAAATATTGCCACAAATTATATTCAACTACCATAAAAACAATAAATTAGGAAATACAATACATCTTAAAAGTATTACCGGACTATAGGTATTTATTTATAAAGCACAATACCTATAGGCAACAATGAACTATTAGATATTTTGTAATTTAAAGATTAAAATCTAAACAATAAACTCATACCAAAAATTAAATGGAATTAGTGTATTTATTCCCATTCTGTTGTAATCATGTCTCTGGTGTACAAATACTACTATTTTATTTATTTATTCAATTTAAGGTCTTGTAGGCTTTCGCCCATGACCCGAGGAAATATTTGGTGTATTGAATTAAATACATACTTGTACATGATTCTCTGGATACACTTTAGAGAATATAAATTAACATTAGTATTAGACCCCCAATTTATATTGGTATAGCTGAATACCACGTAAATGCATATAGTATATGTTCCAAATTAATTAACTAAAATTACTTAAGAATTCTCTTCTTCTGAGAAAATTAATTAGTATCTGAAGAATCTTTAACATTTCTTCACGGCTAGTTGGGTTAAAGTTCCTCCTAAATTGCTGTACAAAGTATCGGTTCTGACGGTTTTGTTCGTGCATAGGGCAGGTTAGTAGCATATGTTCCAAAGTATCACTTGCCTGATTGTGAGTATTTCTACAAATACTACTATGCATGATTTATATTACAAAAAGTGGGGGACAAAAATAGGGGAATCCGTGATTATTTTTTAACGTTAAATATGAAACTGGGAGATTTAAGATTCATATTTTACTGTATTTCGCGAGAAATGGTGATGCCAAAGTGTATTTTTTATATGAACTTATAAGGAAATATTTGTACGGTGTAGAAATTACACCAAATTTATTATTACATTACAAAATACAAGTATATTTCAAGAAATCTTAAAACGCAAATATAAAGTATAAATAGCAGGAGTAAATTGGTTAAGATGCAAAAAAATACAAATACCCAGGAATATTTTTTGCAAGGTACAAAATAAATGTTATAAATAATGATAGGGATACATAATAATTTCTAGGAAATAGGAATATACAGTAATTTTAAGAATGACAAAATGTATTTGTGCCATGCAGAAATATTTAAAGATGTGTAAATGACAAGAGTGAACGGGAACTGAAAATGCTGATTAGACATCAACCCACAATAAGAGTTTCATGATTCATGAAGAGGAAACTTGACCACGGGAATTCAACCCATCAGACTTCGCTGACAGCAGATGACAGTTTTATGACATTAATAAAACTTGGAACTCTCAAGACCATCTCAAGACAATAGAATAAGTACATAAGAATTATGTGACACATTTACTTCCTATATGAACTTTATTTTTCTTCTGGTTTCAGATATTATTATAAACTTGGACTGGATTATTTGGATAAATACCCGCGAATTTCTATGAATAAATGAATTGGTTAACTCAGTTGTAATTGTAATGATAACCATATAGTTTATTCATACTTTTAACATTAAAATACTCTGCCTCCAGCAAAAACCGAAAATGCGAATTGAAAATACTGTATTTTAAATACTAATTGCATATTCAAAATACTCCCAGTAAATACCTATGAATCCTTCCAGTTCTTATAATAAGTCAGATTAAATTAAGGTATACTGGATAATTTAGCCAACCATAGATTATTCAGCAAACGTAAAGGTAGCAGGCAAATGGGTTGCCCTTACAATTAGAGTTGTACATTTGTGTAGATCAAAGTAGATTCACATGACCCTAGATGCAGAATACTTTTCCTTTATTTACGATTTTTACGTTCGCGTCACTAATTTAACTAACGCTATAGCTTTAGATCTCATATAAGTACATTGAAATTAATGTATTTATCCAATAAGTAAGTATTACAAACAATCCGAAAAAAGTTAACAAATTGGTTTCAAAATGTTTCAAATTAGTATTGTTACCTCTAAAATGCGTATTCGAACATATGTTACAGAACTTAACAGTGCCCAGAGCTATATAATTTGAAAAATCGTCGCTTCGCAACGATTCAACGCGCCCCTCACGGGGCGCACTGCGAAGGGCAGCGCAGCTTTGTAGAGGTTTTTAAAAAATCCGATAAGAAATGGCATAAAAATGCATAGTAGATAATACATATATGACCTTTTATGAAATAATTTTTTACGGCCAAACTGCGTGACCGATTTTGACCACATTCAGCAACTGACGTGCTTATGGTATGTAAAGTCACTATATAAAGTTTGGTTGAAGTCTGATAAGAAGTGGCATAAAAGTGCATAGTAATACATATATGACCTTTGATGAAATAATTTTTTACGGTCAAACTGCGTGAACGATTTTGACCACAATCAGCGACTGAGGTGCTTATGGTATGTAAAGTCACTATATAAAGTTTGGTTGAAGTCTGATAGGAAATGGCATAAAAATGCATAGTATAACTAGAAATAATTTTTACGGTCAAACGGTTTGACCGATCTACACTAAAATGTATCCCAGAGGTCGCTAAGGTACGATTCTTTGTTTCGTAATTTTTGGTTAAAATCGGTTAAGCAGTTTCTGAGTATTTGGGGTCGAAGGCAAGTGACCACCTGAGATGAAATAATTTTTTCAGGTCAAACTGATCGACCGATTTTGACCAAAATCTATCCCAGGGTACTTTAGCTCACTACGCTTTGCTGTGTAAATTTTGGTTCAAATCGGTTGGGTAGTTCGTGAGTATTCGTGTTCGAAGTGTCGGACGTACGGACGTACGGACACCAGGACGTACGTCCATCACAGTTCCATAAGGGCGCTGCGCTGCCCTAAAAACGGGGACGGCGAACGTTACAAGATAAACATAGTTACCAAATACAGTTACGTACTGTCAAGGCAAGTTAAAATGGCAGCTGACCAATTAAGGACAGATGTCTTACGCACGCCTCTCTTATCTCCGATAGGCCGATGATTTTTCATGCTTTTTAGCTCGAAAGCAAGCATGTATGCAGATGCAATGTAAATCTCTTGCAGCGTTGCTGGAAAAAAACTTTTCTTATTGCTCTCGACCTGTCCTTTGATTTAAACCTTCGCGACTTATTTCACGAATTCAAACCATCCCGGCTTAAGCCAAGCAAGTCGGTGGTATATACAACAAGCCGAGAAGCACAGCGGGCTGAAAGCTGAGACTCTGTCGCAGAGGAGGAGGAGAGCTTTTTCAGCTCGCTCAGCTCGCTTTTCTTCTCGGCTATAAACCAACTGCTTGCAGCCTACTGGAAGGGAAGCTCTCAATATTACGCCATTTTAGATTATCACTTAAAAGCGCTAATCATAATTATTATATAAACATTAGACATAAATCATCAATCATTTGGATTAAATTAAGACTGGTAGTGAGAAAAACTACGTTCGGTTACAGTACAGAATAATATGATAAGAGGAGAATTTTAATGACTGAACTTTGTTCACATTAGTGTGGGATTCTTACTAGGAAAAATTAAATAATCAGTGCGTCCAGTGTCTGAGGCTTCAGTTACAATATTTCGGTACAACGGATTTATATACAAATTATAATAACATAAAAAATCATATTGGATCAGCACGTTGTGCTGATCCACCAACAATAAGGAGTGAAGCACCATACAGTGATGCAACAGCAAGATTTAATAACGACGTTGGTATTAAATTGATCAAGCGGTTAGTTAAATTCCACGTGTATAGCCAAATATTGAGTTTGGGAGAAAACTTTAGTGGCCGAAAGCTGTTGTCCCATAATATTTTGATGATGAATTGCCAACTACCTATATGAAACGAATTGTTAGTCTTACAGTTAATACTTCACGTCTTATATGAGATTACTTTGCCTGGCGAAGCGGGATATTAATATGAAGCCTTCTCGACAGGCCTTGATACGAGATCTATTGCCATTTACACTTTTATTATGTACACTATTTATTTACACAAGTAATTGCTCCAGTGCGAAGCACGGGGCTTTTACTAGTAGGAAATTAAAATTTGATCGCTGACTCAATACTCAATCATGACAGATAAAGTGCCAAACTATGTCTGACAAGTAATCGATGGTTGACAGTCACTCTATGGTAACAAGCATAAGCCTATCGGAGACAACAGAGGCGTGCGTAACACACCTGTCCTTAATTGGCCAGCTGCTAATATCAAATGCCTCGACAGTACGCAGATCTCCAAATTACGAATTACAAAATACAGCCGACATTTTGGTACTGACAAAATACGAAACACAAAACGCATTAAATATAATATTTCAAAATTATTCACAAATATGTAGATTATGTAATAATGGATACATATTGTACATCAATATTATGTTCAAGGACTCCTATGAGTTCATTTCGTTTAATAATTTCGTCGGCAGATCAGAATAGCGTTAGATGATTAATACCACCTCGATGTATGTACATATTAGAAATAATATATAAGTGCTATCAGATTTGCCTCCTCACTCTTACATTTATTCTTGCAATTGTTCCATCTACGCAAAGTTGTTTGAATTTAAATCCCAGATATCGCATCTACCAGTAATATGCAGAGGGCGCTTCATATACCTTTTCTTCCCTCCCCGAGCCCATATAAGGGAACAACTCAAAAAATATTTCATTTACCAAGTTTGGAGCTTCCAGATTTTCTAAAAAAAAATTATTGACCTCGGTCAATTTTTGCGTTCCCCAAAGGGGTCACGAACAAAGTCAGAATTGTTACGGATTTTGAATTTAGCAGTAAATTATTTCAACACAATTGTTTCTGAAATTTCGGCGGTTTTGTAGGAAATTTTATGCGATTTTTGGGAAACTACCACAAATTTCTCTAGGCGGCGAATTGCAAATCACACTCTGTAAGAACAGTGAGCATGGTTGAGGAAATACTGCGAAAATGCCAATGATGCGGGAAAAAATAATATATGAACTTCCCATCTTTTACACACGGGATGGTGTTCATAAGAATAATTTTCATAATGAGCATAAAAAGACAAGGGGATTATCTAATGAAAATCACGTACACCGCATCGAAGCGCTTGTGAAGATTGATACTATTAATCCAATCGGAACGTGGAGATTTTAGTGGAGATTTAAAAATCCTTCATCGTCATCAAATTCGCAGATTAGTCCAGGTATGCATACAGGTTTTATTCCCGTGTGCACGCTGTCAAGCTCTAGCTCTGTATAAAATATTTTCCCGTGCCATGATATGCGAAATTTTGAGGAGCTATAATTTTTAGCTCATAATAGGATGGATTATGGAAAACCAATGGCTTTTTCATTCGGTTGCTAACTGTATGCAGCATCAACTAAAGTTCAAAACGTTTTTACGTTCCGGAGCATTCAGTACGCCCACGAGTTGATGACAAATTAATGTAATCGTTTTTCAGCTCTCCAAAATACTTGACGCGGATTTACTCACCGTTGTTAGTAATTCCAAAAGAGTGATTCGTACAACCAGAAGAACGTATGTACGTAAATGAAATGAGATTTCCCAGCAATGTATACATTGTTACAGTTTAGGAAAATCTCAATTAAATCCCTTGTGCATAGTTAAATATTATAATGATTGCATTATGTAAATATCAACGTGGATTTCTATAATTATTACAATCAAAGCCTTTCCTTGCAATGAGTTCACTGTGAACGATTCCGTAAATTAAAATTAGAGTGCTATTCTCCCATTGTCATCCGGATTATTGATCGATAAGCTTCCTGTAATCCATTTGTTCAACGTGCACTTCGTCATGTCATGACGTTAAACCGGCGTGGATAAACATTTTGATTATGTCCAGAAAAACCTAAGTACATGATAACGGTTGACGCAATTTTTCCATCAGATTAATGTATAAAAGCCGGGGAACCCCTCCACTTTATTCATTCTACCAAAAAAATCCATTTCGATTGCACCCTTAGGTCGTAGTCATCAGAAAAAACATATTTTCAAGATGGGTCTTAGTTATTTGTCAGTAGTCGTAGCCATAACAGTTGTGCTTCAAGGACAGTCCCTCGGAAAAGGTAATTTTAATTCAAATTTTAATAAACGATATTTTAACTTTCTCCCTGCAAGCTATAGTCTGTTACCTAAATAAAGTATTCTTCCTGACATTGTTGCAGTTATTCAAGCCAACGGGATTCTAAATGTGAATAGCTTATTCGAATACGACTGCACGGGTAAGGAGGATGGTAATTACCCACATCCTACCAAGTGCACACACTACGTGGCCTGTGTGGCGCAAAAGTATGCCTATGAAATGGTATGCGCTCTTAACCACGATGGAAACCCACTCCACTATGTTCAAGACTCAGGTCCAGATCCAGCAACTTCCCGGTGCGATTATCCCGAAGTGGCTAAATGCAATCGAAATGGTGGTTGCAGTGATCGTAAGTACACATTTAACAATCGTGGAGTGTTAGGGAAATTTTCCCTCCTAAAAATGGTACTAATTTTTGTAAATTTTGACTCGGTGTTTTATTCACAGAACAAGAGATCCTGGCTGATGCACCATTTACTTATGACTGTTCTGACAAGCAAGATGGGAACTACCCTCATCCCACCAAATGTACTCACTACGTGGCCTGTGTAGCGCAAACGTACGCGTATGAAGTGGTTTGCGCTTTGAATCACGATGGGAAACCTCTGCATTACGTCCAAGATTCCGGACCCAATCCAGCCACTTCCCGATGTGACTACCCAGAAGTTGCTAATTGTAGTCGGGATTGCCAAAATGCTTGAGCCGGGAATGGATCGTTTCGAAAAACCTTCTTGAAAACGTTATACAAAAACGCTAAAATATATTTTATACTTATTATAAACTGCTAATAATAGCAAATGCTTTATTACCTTTGAATAATCTAGTAAACTTGTGAATAAAATTAATACAGCTACAGCATACCGCTTACTTAATACGTACTCATATCACTTACTAGCATATGTATGTACGAAGCATTATATATGAAGTTGTTATCATTCGAGTTAACTCGACGTAAAACATTCTGACGGATTTCTTTGTACTTACATGCCAATTTTCCCGATCAGGATATAATAATCTCAAAAACTCGTACATAAGGCTACATTTACGGTATATGTGTAGATATACATGTGTATGAAGCTCGTTACTTTTCCCGTGCTGTAAAAATAGATGAAACAAAAATCGTAAGGAAGCTATTACCAAATTGTATGTAGATATGTATATAAAATCTTAGGAATTACTGGAATTGAGCCATAGCTTAGCGCGGCGCGCTTTTAATTTAGGGAATTGATAAATTTTGTCTATGAAAATAAATTTTTCAAGCTTATTGGATTTCAATAAGTATTCACTTTAGTTATTGAGTTGTTTTATTAAACGACCATTAACATAATTTAATGATCAGAAAGAACAGGACGAAATAATGCATTTTAATAGGCTCCCTTAAAGTACTCTATTTACATTCCTATTAGTGGTCCCGATCTTTCAATTCTGAATCGGAAAAACTCGATTCAATTCAATTCAATTCTGATTCATCATTTTTCGATCCGTCAACACTTGCAAGACATACAGTGATGTAGCTATCCTGCAATGATAGGGTTCTGGATGATTCAAAACATTTGACACTTTCGTGGTTAAAAATTAGGGTCTTTCATATATAATATTTTATGGTCAATTCTTATAATTTTAATAATGGGTTTCAGAAAAATTAACATAATCAAGGACAATTTAAAATTGCAAACATGCGCTCAGCTTGAATAATTTAACTACCATTTTATAAGCCCCGTGTACGGCAACTATTTACTGAACATTATTTAAATATTTTTTAAAATATTCATGCCCCGGAAAAGTTTGAGAACAATTCCAAAACTTATTCTGTGAGTACCGACTTCAAGTAGTAAAAGGAGAGGCTTCAGTTTAAAAAAATAGCCAGTCCTGTTTTGACCAAAGTTTGGCAATGTTGCTAAAATAAGTAATTAGTTTTCTTACGAGTGTGTTTTATATCTAGCTACGATGCCAGTACCATTCGATGTTTTTTTTTCATCGATTGGGATAACGCCAAGTCAATTATAAAAGAACCAAATAAATTTTTGAGGAAAATTAAGGAGGGTCTAATAATCCAACAATCCGACAGAAAATTGATGAACGTCAATGATGGTTTTTTATTAGATGTTGCATGGAAGCCATTAATTCAGAAAATTCTAACTGCTAATTTTTAAAAAATAGCAATCGTCAAAAATTAGTTTTAAAAAAAATTGTATATTTTTTCCATTGTGTGAATTTATCTGTCACTTGCTTTTTAGTGCCTGAAGATGACAGTCTGTTAGATGTCGAAAGCTTGCATATAAATTAGCTTGTTTAATAAAGATTAACCACGTAAACCAAAGATATGGATACGATTACATTCGATGTTTATTTGTGACTCCAGATAAAGTCAATACAATAGTGAATTTACTTGAAAAACCTACGTAATGTAGGTAAAACAGTGAATATTAAGCCATTGCTTATCTAGAACAGTGACGGGGCACTTTGACTATGAATAACATATATGTATATATATAGTCAAATAAATAGAAAGCCGTTTATGCATGGAATCTGAGGGCCTTTATTTTTTTTTACCCTGACCGGTCCAAAGTTGACCCCCCTCAAATTCCCATGTCTTTTAAATTTAGCTTCTTGCAAGGAAAGTAATAAAAAAAATTTTATATTATTGATATGCTTCATCAACTCCTACGCTAAATTTGATAAAGAGTTCGGAGGTGAGTAGTTTACATTTGAGTGAGTGCTTCCTCAGATTATGAAATTAGCAATTCACAATACGACACTCATTAATTTGTTACCTCAATTTTAAGGAATAAAATAAATTGTACTTTTATTTTATGTACGACTACTGCACAGGGTGTTTCAAATCCTTCTTCTCTATCCCCTATAACCCCATAAGGAACCAATTAATACATTATTTGATTCCCCATTCTGTAGCAAATTTTTGTCCAGACTTTCTAAACATTTGTTTAATCACTTGGGGTCATGAAGTGAGTCAAAGTTGATTGTTTGACTGAATTGGAATTCAGCCACTGGTTGTTTATTTCAACCCCAAATTTGTTCTCTGATATGTTTTTGACACTTACTTGTAGCAACTTTTTCTCACAATTTTATGTCCTGAGACAGAAATGTTTCACATAGAAAGACGAATGTTATAGACTCAAATTGGTTATAAATGCAGCTGTTTGAAATAGCTTTGAGAATGTCAGACCTTGCTCTCTGTTCTTACGGGTCATTTCCACAGTTCTCAAAGTAGAGATCCCCTGAATAGATTTCCAGAAAGCCAATAAACTTTACTAAAAATTATCTTACAAAGATATTTAAGAAACAAATTTGTGCTGAAATTCAATAGAACCACAGATTGATCCAGGTGACTGAAAAAGATATTATAAAATCTGGAAAAGAATATTCTACAAAGGAAAGCAAATAATTGCGTTGCTTCCTTGTGTGGGATAGGGGAAAGAAAATGAATATCAAACATTCCATAATTATATTTACACATACAGTGTCCTTCCTTGGAGTGCCATCAATCCTACAGTATTTCACCAGGCAGTATTTACTTCTACAGTTGCTCGGGACCATCGGAGGAACGGTCGTCTATTGTCTATGGAGCATCGACCTCAATAGCAATATTTATGTATATATTCCCAAAATCCACAATGCCCCTGTCCTTCTTCTTCTGTGGCCTTGAAAAATCCTGTTACTACCCGATTGCTTGGACAGTAGTCTCCTTATTATTTGATTCATGGTGGTTAATGTACACTCTAATGACTATAATATTTTACCTTTTACTACTATTGCCACCAGCACTTGGAATTATGGCTAGTATCGAACACCTTAGGTACAAGTCTTCGAATATTTTTTGAATTGTGTTTAAAATAAACTCGTTTGCTTTTGCATTATTATAGTTTACGCTTATTACAATGAGGATTAAAAAATTGTTGTTTCTCGCAAATGTATAAATGTGCATACATTGTTGCGAATCGTATGTACATAGGTAGTTGACTCATTGTAAGTTGTATTCTCTTACTCTGGTGTCTGTCGCGGTTACTCCGTTTCACATAATCTACTCGGCTGAGGAATGCAGCCATTATGTAATCCGATTGTTCTTGTTAGTGCTAAGGAAATGAATGACCAGTATGAATGAAATGGCGCGCCTCTCCTAGGTCCGCACTCCGATTGTTACTCCTCTGTACTTGTATATAGTAATTAAGGACATGTATGCGGAGATGTCCGATTCCGAATCTACTGGAAATTTTGGAGAATTTTGGGTGGCAACTTTGTGCTTACTGCTTGCAGTACTATTTGTATTTTTGCACACTTAATAAATACTTAAAATCTAAACTACATATTTTCTCATTTGTCCGCTATCAACAGTCTGCATCTGCTTTAGGGTAGCTATTTGAGTGAGTCCCAGCAGTTTTATTCATAACAATCTCAATAGTACAGTTTATGCGTATGTATAAGTGATTAAATATGGAGTGAATATATCATATCGACAACATACATACAGATGCGCAATGATGGAGGGATTACTTTTGGGGAATTTTGTCGAAGGATATAAAACTATGTACGTAAAAACTTGAATTTCATTGAAATAGCGAAAATCAAAATTTCATCGACTTTCAAAAACTCAAAATCCTTATGGGATTTAACATTAACTTTTTTTGAAAAGACAGGTCCCCACCTGTGGTATCGTTTTAAATTTTGAAACTTTGGGGACGTGTCCTAGGAGAACGGGGCAAAATGCACTCGAGTTACATGAGTTTTGAAACATACTAGGTGAGTACTAAAACATGTGCTATGCTTTGTTTTAATCGGCTTGTACCATCCCAAAATGTTACCTTGTAAGTGTTGCACTCACTACTAGTGCTGTCCATGGGAACGGAAATTTGGTACCCATACCTGTTCCTGTACCTGTACCCATTTTTTCAGGAACTAAAGCAATGGTCCTGTTCCTGTTCCCATAAAAATGGGTACCAATTCAAAGTTCCTGGACCTGTTCCTGCAGGAACAGGAATGTTCCTGTTCCTGTTCCCAAAAGTACTTAAAGACTAGCAGAAAAGTACAACCTACACATTTATGCCCCAGGTAACTCTATTTATGCATCGATTTAAAAAACCAAATATCAAATCGACTTTATTAAAAGTAAATAACAGTACACCATCTCCAATACCTTTAGCTACTCGAATTTAAATGAGAATTCAGTAACAGTCATTAAATTAATTATCGCTGTGCAAAGTTCAGTAGTAACTGCAATTACCTAATTGTAAGACAAGTAGCACTTTCAATATACTTTTGCTGAACTAACAAGGATAAGAGCACGCTGGAGTTTTCTGAGCTACAATTTTGGGTTTAAGTTCCACAGAGTTCCATTTTTGCAACGTGTTAATTAATTATTATTTATTATTTTGCTAAATAATAACGTGCGAAAGAGTGACTTATTTGGCATGTTGCGACGTACTTTTAAAATAATATTTTATTTGTGAGGTATTTTTATATTATAAACTTGATGTGAATAGCAGGTACGTACACGTTTTGTTCCTGTTCCCAAACACGCTTTTGTTCCCATATTTTGGGAACAATTTCTATGTTCCCAAACGTTCCCAGTGTTTTGGGAACAAAATTTGTGTTCCCGTACGCACCCATTCCTGTTCCCAAAAACCTGGGTGTCTCCTGTTCCCATGGACAGCACTACTGCCGTGTTTTAGCACGGCATTTGATATCCTTAAGTACAGCTCTTAGATACGAGCTGGTTCTAGGTTGTTCCTTGAAGTCTCAGAACAGGAGTTTCACAAAAATTATGCGTATGTCCTTTTGAGAGAACTGAGTTAAGCCTAACCATGAGTAGAAAGTCTCTGAAGCAAGCTCAATTGTATGTTCAAGTCGGAAGCTTTTATACATAGAATCGGGGAAGGGGCCTGTTTACGTTTTTGTCGAGCCGTAATCGAAAACATTGTCACCGTTCATTTAACTCTATTGAAACCATAAAATGAAGTTTCCCCAAATCAGTATATTTTATTTAATTCCTTTTAAACTATTCATTCTGTATATTCCTAATTTTAAGAGCTTTTCTGGAAATGTCAAGTGCAACGCTCCAATTAAAAATCTGGATACTACGGGTAACGCAGTCTACAGCAATATGCATATGTATGTCCTAATTGTATTTGACACGCACTGATTGTACGCAAATGTGAACATATTCCAACCACCACAATTGATCATCGTTTCACGTCATACACTGGGGCGCAATAGTGTTGGAACAACGTAAAGTCTGAGACTCAAGGTCTAAATAATCTTGGAGTTTGGTACTTATCTATAGTGATTTTGCTTGCTTTTATTCAGTTTTTTATGCTGATTATAGATCTGCAAAAACAATTTGTTATATGAAAAAACCAACAAAAACGAAAAAGCATAAAATTATTCGTGGGAATTAGTGTTGGAACACGACTGACTACAGTACAATCTGATTCGGATAACTGAAGGCACGTAATTTTATTTTAAACAAAATAAATCACAAACACATTTTAGTGTCTTTTAGAATTCCTTGATGGATTTTGACACGTCAAGATGGAACCATGAAGAAAGGAGATTCCAATACCAGCAGGTGGCCTACTACTTATTAGTCAATCGGGCTGTGAAGTTTTATCCCGTTTAAAAGCTTCTTTCTCGGTTGTTCCAACAATTATGCACACGAATAATTGGATGCTTTTTTCGTTTTTGTTCGTTTTTTCATATAGCAAATTTTTTTTTCAAGTTCTTATTTAGACCCTGAGTCTCAGAGTTTCCAACACTATTGCACCCCATTGTATTTATATGCAACCTTCTACTGTAATCCTATTTGTGTGCATGGATATTTGTCCATGTTTCGAACTATAACTAGTATGAAGTTTAAAAGTAATTGATAAGAACTATAATTTTACTTGAATAAATATTAGTAAATACTCGTATGCACGATATACACATCGAGGTAGTGATGCCGTTGGCTCTTACAAGTATTGTCTTTCAAGTGTATTTATTTTGATAATGCAGTATGACAAGTACAATGACAAGTACCCTATTACTATAATTACATACACCATAAACAGTACATTTATCCTATTACCTTTTTTCACCTTTTCCTACACTTTTTGAAAGCTCTGTTGGATATCGTACACGGGATGCTCCGGTCGATTTGTTTATTTTTAAAATAGTATGTACTATGAACATCCAGAAAATGTTTGGACACAGTGATGCCCTGAAGACGAAAAAGTGTTGTAATCCTAAAATTAAACTGTGACTAGCATTGAAGTGCAAAGTCACCAAGAGAAGGGGCGAAGTGAAATTTGCTTGTCTACCATCGTTCAATGTTATAAAAACGTCCTTATAATTTTATGAAGGGACCGTTGTACCTCGGACAGCACTTCCGTTAGATTCGTATGCATTAGCATGCACTTAACTGTGACTTATTTTTTGGCTCAACTGATAATATCAAGTTATTATAACAATTGTTTGTTAATATTTTGTTTATTTATATAATATTATAATATAATAATTACGAGTGATTAGGTAATGCACATATAGTTACGTAATACTATATTCTATATTGTAAATATAATTTAGGCACAAATACGAAAATATTTGCTATACAATTTCTTGCACATGAATTTAAATGTAATCTAAATGCATTATTAAAGCGTAATTTAAGCGTAATATTAACGAGTGCATTTCTATAAATTTCAGTTCAGTCTACTAATTGAACTGAATTGTAAACCATTTGGTTCGCCGAGCATATTTACAAATAAATACGGCAAAGTGGCTAGGGTGGCGCTTCAGCTAAGGCCATCTCTTCGTACCCATTTATAGTATTATGTTGAACTCATTTAAAAAATAAAAATGCAATACTTTGAAAAAATTAAATTTTGATAATTTTTGAAAAAATTAAATTTTGATAATTTTTGAAAAAATTAAGCTAGTAGTACTGACTGTAATATTATTTTAGTACTGAATGTAGGTAAGTGTAAAAAAAATCCATTGAAATCGGTGGAACAGTTTGTCGTTTTTTTACGTACGAAAACGCATGGCGATTTCAACCAATAACGAACTCCTCCCAGAGAGTGGCCCAAAGAATTTTCATAAAACGTTTGAACAAAATTGGGTCGGAGGAATACGTCGGGACAAACAGTCTCAAGCATTCACGGACAACAGTATCTTATAAGGGGGCTGACGCCCTAAAAGTATTAACACATACGTTTAAATGATGGTTACATTGACGCAAAGATGGTGCTAAACTTATCCTTACAATATCGGTTTTGATTCAGCCTGAAATTGTTTTGAATTGGAATTCAAAGAAAACAATTCAATTCGATTCAACAGGTGAATTGAATTATTCGGTTCAGTAAACGATCGAATTGAATTGAAAAATCCCTGAATTGAACTGAACTGAATTGAATTGTAAAATTGCAATTTAAACTGAATTGGTCCGACCACTACTGTAAATATTTCATCAAATAAAAAAAAGTTTCACTATTATTCCGATTATTAATCGATCTCCTGTAATTCAGTTGCCCAACGTTCACATCGTCATGTCCTAACACTAAACACGGGAGGATGAGCATTTTGATTGTCTCAGCAAACACCTAATTTGACCGTAACGATTGACCGGTTATTGATGCGGTCTTTTACATGGAATCAATCGTACAATGTAGGAAAGACGTCTTGGGTTCTTGTTAGGGAAAGGTGGAAGTTGAGGCTTGGTTCTCATCATGTAGAATTACGCAGGTAACCTAGAATAAGGTTAAGTGCTGGAGCACTGGATACATTAAATAAGTGCATTATACATATGAATATGTCACAACTATGATAATGTTAATTGGGCATTAACACACTTAGATTTTTAGTTATTTGTCAGTAGTCGTAGTGATAGTAGTTCTTCTTAAAGGGCAGTCCCTCGGGAAAGGTAATTTTAATTCAAATTTTAATAAATGCCATTTTAACTCAACAAGGTATAGTTCGTTGTTCAAATAATGTATTTCTCCTGAAATTATTAGTCATTCAAGTAAGGTTCCTCAACGGTTATTATATATCAGCATATCCGCGGATAGGATAAATTTCGGATAGGATAATTAATGATTTTATCCTATCCGCATTTATCCGCTTGGATCGGATAGGCACATTCTATCCGTTCAAGTAATGTGGATAGGATAGGATACATATGCAACATTATCCTCACGGATACGAGTACAGAATATTCAGTTCGGATAAGCCGTCGGATAACTTACAATTAGAATGATGTTAATGAGGAGAAAACGATGAAAATACTTTTTCTATTTAAAAAAGTAAAAAAAGTGCATGGTATTGCTACTTAAAGTTACCCATCTAAATCATTTCCAATATTAAGGAAAATAACTGTCATACAATATTATCAAATTCAAACTTGAGTTTCAAAATGTCGACCAACGATTCAGCGGCCACGTAAATAATCTGAATTAGAATAGAAATAATTAGAATCCTATTAATGATAATTGTACATTTCATGTTAATAAGGGAAGAATGAATATTTTAGTCAAGTAAGTGGTAGCTAAGTGTTCTATGTAATCCTTTATTGACTCTCCATATAAACTGGAGTGTTTTTATGAGTTTGTATTTAAAAAATATTTGTTTATGAATTTCAGTATGCAAGAGTCATTTCATAATTAGAACTGTATATCCGCGGACGACTTCGGATATCTGCGGATAGGATCGGATATGTTGTCGCAATTATCCGTCGGAAACGGATACAAATTATATCCGATCCGAAATGTTCGGATAGGATTCGGATAACAAGAAATTTATATCCGAAATTAGCGGATAGGATTAGATTTTAATTTACCCGAGAACTTCCGGATAAGATAGGATACGGATAGGATAAGTCATTTATCCTTTTCTTGAGGAACCTTACATCCAAGCAAAGGGGATTCAAAATGAGAATAGCGAATTTGATAATGACTACACTGCTAAGGAGGATATAGTAAATATACTCACATTCTACAAAATGCACACACTGCGTGTGGCGCAAAATTATGCATCCTTTATAATCAAAGAGCACTTTCTGTCCGTTTATTTAAATTTTCGCGCGATCTTAATTCAATGGCCTTACAAAAAACCCAAAAGGTGGCATGCCAAGCACTCATTATTAACGAGCACTACCTGTCCGTTTCTTTAAATCGCTACTCTTATTATAAGCGTGCACGATTTAGAAGTACAACAAGTCTCTACGACAGGGCTTGATTCGTAAGCCGTTTGGGTTTTAATTTCTGCAAGCACGCTACCAACTCTTCAAGTAATTGTCCCTGCGGAGTACGGGTCTTTTACTAATATGAAATGATATGTGCTCGTAACCACGATGGAAACTCATTCCACGATGTTTGAGTATAGATCCAGCAACTTCCAGATTGAATCCCAAAATGGCTAAATCCAATCGAGAAGGTGGTTGCAGTGATCGTAAATCGTGAAATCTTTTCTCCGACAAATAGTATTAAGGTTTGTAAATTTTTACTGAATTGTAATTCACAGACGAAGGGAACCTTGCTGATGAACCATTTACTTATGACTGTTCTGGCAAGCAAGATGGCAACTACCCTCATCCTACCAAATGTACTCACTACGTGGCCTGTGTAGCGAAAACGTACGCATACGAAATGGTGTTAAATCACGATGGAACACCTCTTCATTACGTTCAAAATTGCGGACCCAAGCCGTTCACTTCCCGTTTCATTATTGTTATCGGGTTGTCAAAATTTTTGAGCCAGGAACTAATAGTTAGTTTTGAAAGAGGAATGCTCTTGAAAATGTCATGCAACCTGAAACATTTATTACTGATATATATAATTAATACCTAAGTTCCATTAATTAATCATAAATAATTATAATAAATATTTTATTCTTTCAATTATCTAGTAAAATTGTGAATAAAACTCATACAACCATTGCATTTCGTTTACTTAATATATCATTAATGTATCGGTATCTGCATAAGCATTATGAATTTATTATTTGCTCAAATTACCTTTTCGTTCGAGTCTCAGGATCACAAGAGCGTTTCTCCGATCAGGATATTAAACCCAATAACCAAACCGTCTACAGTTGGAGAAATACATCTGGCAAATACCATTGTGGTATCAGTGAAATAAATTATTTCTTTCGATCTCTCTCCTGCTAAATAGTTGCCCGAAAGCAGACCTGCAGGCAAGTTCATGTTAAAACTTCGAGTCAAGTTCGGTTTGACGAATATTTTAACTTGACCATGAAGCACCATGTTCGAGTTTACGTCAAAATTTAACTTTGACTTTCAAGTACGAATCATGTTCAAGTTCACGTCTTCCTCATCGAACTTGATAACATTATCATGTTCATGTTCAGTTCAGCCAGCTGGAAAAACTTTAATAATAAACCGTGCTTGCAAGATATTCTTTATTAGCAGCTTGTGCCCGATTTAAACTTTGAACGGTTTACAAATACGAGCATCTACAATACATGAATCTGTAAAGAAGACGTGCTTATTCCTATCAACCGAAAGGTAAACTAAAGTCTCATAAACCTGAAATGCAGAAAATAAAACCAATAGATTATATAACTGCGTTAATTAAAAGTGGTCCACATTAAAGCTGACTAAAAACATGTCAGCTGGTTATAGTTTTCAGCAATGTGACGACCAACGTGTTGAAACTTATGAAGGGATCCCAACAAAAAAGAAGAAATCGGCAGTTCATGATCATTTCACATTTTGTAATCAACCGAAGAAGTATTTCTGTAATTATTGTGGGCAAGTTTTTGTATACAAAACATTATGTCCTTCAAATGCAGCAAAAACATTTATTAACATTCATATAATAGCACCAAGTATGTTAAAGAGCCAAACTCCGGAACTGGAAACCTTTTAAAGCATTTGCGAAACAAACATCCAATAAAGCTTCAAGATCCCGATGCAGTGCCAAAAACTACTAATTCGCCAATTATTATTGTATTTAAGAAAATGGTAAAAATTAGTACATGTAATTTCCTTCTTTGCTATGGTGATATAACTGGTCTGACTTCAATTTTAATTTTTGTAGTAATTCTCGTCCGAAGAGTTTCACCAACGTCTGGTGAGATTTATCGTTTTAACGGATCAGCCATTCAGTATTGCAGATGCAGATTCTTTTACGAATTTGCTTGGATATGTTCCACTGCTTCAATTCCGAAACGGGACGCAATAAGGAATAAAATTTTGGCTATGTACAGCGTTGAAAAACTGCAACCTAAAGGGAAATTAATGGTACGAATTCGTTAAGTGCAATAACAATGAATTTGACAAGCTTTCTAAAATCGTCATTCTAGAATATAAAAACACTAAATCTTACTAAATGTGTTTTGTTTTCAAGAATTCCCCAGGTAAAGTGTCGTTAAATGTGGACTGTTAACCACGGATATTCGTTCCACGGAATTATGGCTACGTTTGTGGATATCAGCTGGAATTACAAACAACTTGCACTCGATTTTGATATTTTGCACGGCTCTCATAAAGGCAAAAGTTGGCGGAGTCTATATTCAAAACTTTAGAAGATTATGCAATCACAGATAAATTGCTGGTAGTCACGAGTGACAACGCGTCGAACATGGATACCATGTTTGTCGAACTCAGGAAACTGTTAATGACTAAGGTATGCAATTTAATTAATATTTTAATGATGCTACTAATATGTTGTTTAACTGTTCCTTTGTTCATGCAGGGAATCTTGTTTAAAAAAGAAGACAAGCGCATCCGTTGTTTTGCCCATATAATCAATCTGTCCTGTCAAGCTGCTCTTACGGTTATTAAATCAATTGGGCCACGGAATGAAGGTACTTTTCCTAAATAAATAATAAATCCTAAAGCAGAGAACTTGCCGGGAAGACTCCGAGTACAACAGCAAAAGAAAGGAAAATTGGTGGGTGGTCCCAAAACGTAATGCTAGTAATAACAGAAATCTTTCATTATTTCTGGGTAAACAACGAAATTAAATACATTTACCATGACGGACCACCAGAGACGAATTTTCGTATAAAAATAAGAGGGCTTCAAACTTCCGGTTATAACTAAAATCACTAGTCTTGTATCAATAACTGAAACATTAAAACCGAAGTAAATTCCTTCCAGCATAATTCTTGCCTTAAAACGGTTACTCTGTAACCGCCGTTCCTTGCATCGCCTGTAAATACATCAACAACAATTATATATTAGTCTATTACATGTGTATCTACACAAACTAATACAGTCGACCCTCTCTATAACGAAACCTCAAGGACATCAATTTTTAAGACGTTATAACGGGAATGTCGTTATAAAGGGTAACGTAACATTGAATATTTACTGTGGGGAGATTCTCAGTGTGACCTTATAAGGGAAGTTTCCTTGTAGGGAGAGTCGACTGTAGTAGTAATAGTCGAGGCAACACGTAACTACCACCTGGAAATTAGGAAGAGGACAATTGAGAGGAGTAAGGTACGTCGCAATGATTAAGGACAAGGTAAGCTTTTACAAAAAGTCAAGGTCCGGATTTGCCTTCAAATATCTGGAAAGTTCACCCCAAAGAATGAGTGGAAACCTCATACCTCTCCTAATGTCCACAAAACCTAGACGGATTGTATGATTGACAATTGTCACTTCATTGAATTCAAATCTAAACTCCGAAGACAAATACAAATTCCAAAACTCAATTTCTAACTCTTAAATTGAATTTTCAAATTACGAAAACGAATATACACTCCAAAAGCAAATCCTAATTTACATACTTACTTTTCACCCAAAAGCAAACCGGGTAATTCTATACCCGATATTCGGCCGGGTATTATAAACCCCGGGTACAATGCCCGGATGTCATTAGCACGAAAATAGTCTGTCGCCTAGCAATCATAAAAACATATTGCTGCATTGGAAGTCACAGATGTTTTAATATTTATGGATACTTGGCATTGTATTACCCGGTTCTGGTACCCGCCGGATATTTGTGTTAGCAATAAAGCAACAGACTATAAGCTATAAGTGGGTTTACATTTTGTTTGGTCCTAATTGGCCAATACAAACGGCAGTTATCGTGATGTAACCATGCTATCCTAAGCCGGGTGTCCTGTTACCCGAACGGGCCCAAAAAATTCATTTAAGCTCCTGGTATGGTGATGAACAAGTGCGTGGTCGGTTTTGCCTTAAACACAGTATTTCGGAAATAGCCTGAGGGGAAAATTTTGTCCTCATCACGGAACTTCACTTATGGGAATCCTACACATTGTTACACATGCCTGCTCTTAACCATAATAGAAACCCAAGACTCGGGTCCAGATCCAATACCTTCTAGGTGCGATTTTTCCGAAGTGGTTAAATGCAATCCAAATGGTGGTTGCAGTGATCGTAAGTATGTATTTAATATTTGCAGAGTTTCAGTGAAATTTTCTCTCCTACGAATGGTATTAAATTTTGTAAATGTTGACTCGGAATTGTATTTACAGAACAAAGCATCCTTACTGCTGCGCCATTTACTTTTGATTGTTCTTGCATGCAAGATGGTAACTACCCACATCCTACCAAATTTACACACTATGTGGCAGTGCTCGGCACGGGTATGGGTAATACTCGGATAAACGGGTACGGGTACGGGTACTACCCGGGTACCGATTTTGTGTATCCGACCAATTTCGGGTACTACCCGGGTACACTTTGGTCGGCTCGAAATTTCGGGTACGGATACGGGTATGGGTACAAGGATTTCAAAATGGGTATATACCCACCGGGTACGGGTATAATGGGGTAATTTACTCGTACCCACGACCATTGTACCCGAGTATTTGGATACGTTGAGAATTGAGACATTTTGATGAATTGTATACCATCATGCCTATACGTTTGAAACTTCTGTCCGTATATTTAGTGTTTCTTAAGTGCATATAGCTTAGTGTTAATACTCTTGACCATAACACATAAAGTAAATGTATTTTAGACTGTGTAGCTAAAATATATGCTTTTAGGGAAACAGGTTTTAGGAAGTGTAAATAAATAAACACAAACAAGGAGCAATAACAAAATAGAAGAAATGGAGAATAGGATTCAGCTAAATTTTGTACGATTGGTAATATTTCAATGAATCTGCAAGTATGCAAGTTAATTTTATTTCTAATCAAAAACGCTTCTAGTTTTTCTACTCTTCAATGAAAATATACAATATCAAATACTGCTCTAGCAAGTCAAAATTACACACTAAGCTGTCATACATTATTATACACAACGTACTATGTACTTCATTTAGATAAATCTGGATATAAAGTACCCGGGTACGAGTACGGGTAGGACACTGAGATACCCGAGTATGGGTACAATTTTCGAGTATTTTTCGGGTACGGGTACAATGCGGGTACAGGTACATGGTTTTAGATTACATTGCGGGTACGGGTATGAAAAATTTGTACCCGGATACTCGGGTATGGGTACGGGTATAGATACCAGATATTGCAATACCCACACTTCGGGTACGGATACGGGTACGGGTACCGATTTTTCGTACCCGTGCCGAGCACTGCTATGTGGCTTGTGTAGCCTAAAAGTACGCATATGAAATGTTGTGCCCTTTGAAACACGATGGGTAATCTCTTCATTACGTTCAACATTCCCGACCCAATTCCCGACGTGACTGCCCAGACGTTGCTAATTGTAATCGGGATTGTGTTTAAGCAAGGAATGAAACGTTTCGAACAATGGATACTCTTGATAATGTTATACAAAAACGCTGAAATATTCATAATAATTAATCATTTACAATTGTTTTGGTTTCTTAATACATTATTATGTATCAGGATATGTATGTACTAATAATTATGAATTTCAATCTAACTATTATCTGCTCAAATTATTTTGTCGTTCCAATCTCGGGGCCCCGAGAAATTTGATCCAGATTTTCCTCTCGATGTAATAAATTTGTAATTTGTTTTTGCACTTCCCTCCATTTTTCCCGAATAATCCGAAAAATCGCAGATGAGCCTACACTAGGGGGAGTATTTGTAGGTATACATGTGTGAAGTTCTTTGCTCCCCCCCACAAATAAATACTTCACTCGAGGAAACAATACTCTTACTGCAATTAGAAAGCTTTTGTCAAATCAGATAAATATAACATGAGACATTACAGTGGTTTTAATTTAGGGAATTCATAAATGTTGTTCATGAAAACGAATTTTTTCAGACTATTTGATTTTAATCCGTAATTCGTTTAGAGTTATTGATCTCGTGAATCAATAAGTATTAAAATAATTAAATGGCCAAAAAGCTCTGAAAGTAGGAATAAATAATGCAGATATTTAAAGGCTCCCATAAAGATTTTCTACTACCATATTTTCTACTCACATTCCTGTGAATGTCTAGGAGAATGGCACCACTCGTTTAGTACTGAAGGAAGGATTTTTTAAATATTAATAATAAAGATATTATAGACTCTATGTTTATTCAAAATGCCCCATCACGTTTTAAAAATACCTTCGGCGTTAAAATCTCAACTGGAAAATGTTTATAGTGACCGAAATAACAACCTTTTCTACTTGTACATACTACCGTTCACACTAAAATTCGCAACCAGGATCAGAGCTGTACCATTTCATTACAGTATGGAAACCAGGATGCTGGCAGTTCCCTCATGGAAGGATTTATTTCTTTGGATGGTTTTCCACACTTTAGTTACGTTCCGTCTCATAATATTATACAGCGTTCCTGGAAGATATCCCGACTTTGCCTTTTCACTGAATAGCAGCGCTCAGAATACGGTGGATTTACTATGTTACGTTGGTATTACTCCTCTCATTTTCGGGTTTTACATGTACACGTTTACTGTCATTACGAAGCATTCATTACTGATATGCTTCATCAACTCATACACTAACTATGATAAAGAGTTTGGGGGTGAGTAATTTAAATTTGCTTTAGTATTTGTTCATATGTGGTCATTGCCGATTTCTGATCAAACATTCGTAGGAATTTTTGAGGTCAGAGTTTAAGCAGAAAAATTAAATGTAGTAAATACGTTTGTATATACACATGTAGAGTCCTTTCTCGGAGGATCATCAATCTTGCAGTATTTCACCAGCCGGTATTTACTCATACAGTTGCTCGGGACCATCGGAGGAACGGTTGTCTATGGAGTATTTCCCACAGTTGCAATTTTTATGTACTTATTCCCGAAATCCATAATAACCTTGCCTGTATTATTCTGTGGCCTTGGAAACTCCTGCTACTATCCGATTGCTTGGAAAGTCGCCTCCTTATTATTTGATACATGGTGCATTCTCTATATTCCATTGACTATGATTTTTTACCTTTTACAACTATTGCTACCAGCATTTGGCATTCTGGCCAGTATTCAACTCCTCAGGTAACAAGTCTTGGAATATTTATTAATTTTGAAAAAAGTAAAACTCTACTCTTTACCTTCTTAGTTGACGAAAATACATTATGGCAATGAGGGTTAAAAATATGTGTTGTATTGTATATTTTACTTTATTTATTAATTTGTTCAAAAAGTAAAAGTTCATAACTTTTTTGAAAAAATATTTCACAAACAAAACATAACACTACTAGCAAATGCATTAGATATACTTCCGGACTAATTAGAAAGTACGTAAGTAATCATATACAATAATTATCTTACACTTTCAGAACTCATTTGGGAACACCTAGGGAGTGGCACGAAGCCCAGAAAATTTATTCACAACTTCAGATTTTCATGTTACTCTTTAATTATACCTGTAACCCATTTTTGGGTCCAGTATTTCAATCAGTATTTCTGCTGCTAATAGTATTACTAAGTGCTGCATGCACTGTACTCTATAGACTTGAAATTCGTTTAGGTTATTTATACGTGGTATTCCCGTCCGCAATAGTTCTGTGTTTTACTATTGCATTTGCTATCCTTAAGTATGGCTCCCAGCTACGAGCCGCTTCTAGATTATTCCTTGAAGCCTCAAAACAGGAGTTTTACAAAAATAAAAGATTATGCGTATGTCCTTTGGGGAGACGTGATATGAACCTATCCATAAGCGTGAGGTCTCTGAAGCAAGCACAACTGTATGGTCAAATCGGAAGCTTTTATAGAATTGGGGAAGGGGCCTGTTTACGGTTTTGTCAAGCCGTCATCGAAAACATTGTCACCGTTCATTTAACGTTTTTGAAACCATAAAAGAGTTTCCCAAAATCTGTATTTAAATCTTTTAATTATATACATACAAACCGTTCTTTAAACATGTGTTATCCAAATTTTGATGTGCTGGAAGATTCAATATGAAATAATAATACTGCAACAACCTTAGATCTAAACAGCGCAAGATTCGCGAAAGTTTTTGCAATGCTAGAAAATTCATCAAACGTTGCCATGTGTAGTTATTAAATACCCAAAATAACTTTTCAAGATATTTCTTGAGTATTTCATTCCTTTTGAGCAAACCATTTTAGTAACATTAACCGCGAGGTTAATCGCACTTTAATTTTTGTCAGTTAAAATACTAACTTGCATTCAGGATCCAAATGCTGCTTGCTCTAGCTTCCTTGATCAAATTCAATAGTTACAAAGACAATAGTTACATCTATTGAACAAACGAATGTCCAATACGCGTAATATATACAAGTGGTATGTACTAAAGTAGTTACTACTATTGACAAATAACGTTAGCTAAATTCCGTATTCGTCTCCTGCGAATAATATACCCTATTTTTCTGCCGACATTAGATTTTTGACACACACGTGCAATTCGGGTGATTAGCAGTTCTTGCCGGGCAAAACGCTTCACCTGGTTCTGATTCAAGTTATCCATTCCTGGAATGATGAAATACTTATAATAAGTAAATTAAAAAGTTTTTATTGACAATAAAAAAATATCAAAATAATATTACAAAGAGGCAATTTTGTATAAATTGGACTAACTTGTAACTTTTCACATAACTAGTAAATGCTCACAATTGGGTTTCAAACATGTACAAGACTGGTTTCCCAAAGTGTTCACCTATAGAAAATGCGTGGTATTAAATTTTGTTGATAAAATGATTGATATGGAAAGCAGTTTCAGGATAATTACTTGTGTTAAACTCCTTGCCAAAAAACCATAACCATGCTCATAAGTCTCCCCGAAAAATGTTACCCCGGTGTGTTTTCATCAAGCTATCGACATATACGTGTGTAGAGTTTAATTAGTATAAAACAGGCTTGAATGCCACTTCTCTTATATTAACGACATTAAGGTTAGGAATTGACCATTGTCAGGTTAATAGTAACCAATGTTATACATATATTTGGGATTGCCGCTTGGAATTGACGAAAGTCAAAATTTGGAAACAAATGGTCAATGCCTATCCTTAGTCGTTAATACACGCATTTAGCTGATTATATTGTTGGCAGAAGAAATAGCAGAGTACTGGGATACGGAAAACCGTTTGAGGGGACGTGAAACTTGTAACTCTCCATGTTAAATGCCATTTAAAATTTCCAGATTTGAATTTCGGGACAAATTGACTTCGCGCAAATTTTTTTATAAAAACTTAGAAGGATTTTTCAGCTGGCAGGTGTGTCTTAAAGTAGTACTTAGGGTATGAGCAAACTAGTTTTGGTGGAATTTCGAAAATCTGGAGGGGCACCAAAAAATGTTTCCTTGTGAGTACTTGAATTAACTTACTGTACGATACTTCTTGCGTCTTGGATATTACTACTCAATGACAACTTGTACGTATGCGCCTGTAATTTACGGTTGGTTTGCGAATTGATTATAAAGCGGCTGTACTTATAAGTTGTCAATAATACAATTGTACTTGTAAAATTGTCATTGTCGGGTTGTATTGTTTACAGAGGTGTGGAATATTTTGAAATATTGTATTTAAAATAGTATTTGAAATACATTCCGTATCTTGTATTTGGTATTTTTCTCCCGTAAATGTTAATTTCTCTGGTAAATGTTTCAAGATATTTTGTATTTCGTATTTTGTCAGCACCAACATTTCTACTGTATTTTGTATTTCGTGTTTTCAAGACCAACGAACGTTATGATATTTTGTATTTATTTATCTTGTAACGTTATCCATCCCGTTTTCCAAATACAAAATACAATTTCAAAATACATAGCCCTGGCAACTGCCAAAGTTGTGTGTATCACATATTCAAACAAATATTTTAAAGATAAAAGCACTTATTTGAAACATTTTGAAACCAATTCTTTAACGGTTTTGGTTTGTTGCAATTATTACTTATTGGATAAATACATTATATTCATTGTATGTATATATGTGGGGTTATAACAAAATTAGTGACGCCAACATAAAATCAGTAAAAAGTTACCCAGGAGTTATAAGATTATTCGTTTTAATGACAAATATTTTGTATATATAGGATCATGTTATTTACTTTGATCTACACAGATGAAAGATGAACAGCTCTAAACTCTAATCGCATGTATGTTACCTTACGCGTTTCCTGAATAATTTTCAGATACCTAATTATTTCTTTAAATTGTCCAAGATACTGTGCTTGAGAGAATACAGTTACATCTTAGACGTATATTTTGAGATAAATTTGAAAGTATTTTCTATATGTATTTTGCATTTCAAATACGGCATTTTCATTTCGTATTTTCGTTTTTGTTGGAGGCAAAGTATTTTATTTTTATTATATTTAGTATATTTATATTTTTGAAAAATTCCAACGGATATTTGTATTTTATTTTGTATCTTAACTAAGTTGTTCATAGTATCTGTATTTTATGTTTGCATTTTAATGTTTCTGGAAATGTATTTGTATTTTGTACTGTAACGGAGAAGGTATCCTTGCTATGTAAATAGCTAATCTGCCTTAGTGAATCTAAGGCAGATGCTTTAAATATTTAAATGTAAGACATTCTCCAGTTTTCCTCTTACATATATTCTGAGGACAGCCTGAGTGCAATCTGGAGCTGCGAGAAGGAAGGAACTCTCTACCATACCAAAGTAGCGTCCTGATCCTAATTAACCCTATAGTTCCTGTAGTTTTCAGGTAGGATGGGCTTTCAACGTATGGACAAACTGTCCCATGTTATTTTTATGGCCATAAGCATATTTCAAAGAATGCCATCACAGTAATGTTTCTATAAATTTTGGATATCAGTGTATCCACGTGTCCTTATGCCCGTCATTCAGTTTGTCTATATGTAAGTTTATTTGTATGCCCGTTTGTCTGTGTGTCAGTATGTCTGTATGTCCATTTGTTAGTTTGTTTATATATATGCCCGTTTGTCTGTATGTCAGTTTGTATGTATGTCAGTTTGTGTGTACTGGTCAGTGCTCTGCACGGGTACGAAAAATCGGTACCCGTATCCGTACCCGAAATGCGGGTATTCCAATATTTGGTATCTACACCCGTCCCCATAATACCATAATACCGAGTATCCGGGTACAAATGTTTCATACTCATACCCGCAATGTAATCTCAAACCATTTACCTGTGCCCCAAATTGTACCCGTACCCGACAAATACTCGAAAATTGTACCCATACGCGGGTATCTAAGTGTTGTACCCGTACCCGAAAAATACTCGAAAATTGTACCCATACGCCTGTATCTAAGTGTTGTACTCGTACCCGACAAATACTCGAAAATTGTACCCATACGCGGGTATCTAAGTGTTGTACCCGTACCCGAAAAATACTCGAAAATTGTACCCATACGCCTGTATCTAAGTGTTGTACTCGTACCCGAAAAATACTCGAAAATTGTACCCATACGCTGGTATCTAAGTTTTGTACCCGTACCCGAAAAATACTCGAAAATTGTACCCATACGCCGGTATCTAAGTGTTGTACCCGTACTCGTACTTGGGTACTTTATATCTAGATTTCTCTAAATGTAGTACATAGTATGTAATGTATAATAATGTTTGACAGCTTAGTGTGTAATTTTGACTATCTAGAGCGGTATTTGGTAGTACTCCATACATACTTGCAGATTCATCAAAATATTACCAACCGTAAAAAATTTAGCTGAATCCTACTCTCCACTTTTACTTTATTATTCCTCGCTTGCGTTTATTTATTTATACTTCCTAAAACCTGTTTCCCTAAAATCATATATTTTAGCCACAGTCTAAAATACATGTACCCGGTTTGTATATACCCATTTTGAAATCCGTGTACCCGTATCCATACCCGTATCCGTACCCGAAATTTTGAGCCGACCAAAGTGTACCGGGGTAGTACTCGAAATTTATCGGGTACACAAAAACGGTACCCGGGTAGTACCCATACCTTTGAAATTATGGTGGAATAAAAATGGGACACATTTTGGGTTATGAAGGGGCCACACTTAAACCCAAACTTGAACCCACACTTGAATCTAATTTTGAACCTACATTTGAACCTACATTTGAACCTAAACTTGAACCTGAACTTGAACCCATATATAGACCCACACTTGAACCCACACTTGAACCCACACTTGAACCCACACTTGAATCTAATTTTGAACCTACATTTGAACCTACATTTGAACCTAAACTTGAACCTGAACTTGAACCCATATATAGACCCACACTTGAACCCACACTTGAACCCACACTTGAACCCACACTTAAAACTAAACTTAAAAACAGCAAGAATGTGACTGAATTATGTTGACAACTAAAATGTATTTATTTTGTAATATCTTGCGGGTCCCAATGGGCTTATATGGGAGGTTTATTTAACATTGGACATGGCTGCCGAATAGCAAAATTTTTTCTTTCGGAATTTTTTGAGACGAAACTGAACAACCGATTACGCTGTAATTTTGCTCAATAGCGTAGAACATGTTGGCGAACGATTACAAAAACATTCAGCTATTAGGGTATAGTAGTTTCGGGTCAATAAATTAAAATTTGTCAAAAATTGACCTCGGGGACAATCTGTCCAGGGGTTGGGAACTTAAGGGTTTAAACTCTACTTGTTATTAGTTGGAAACTCTGGTTGGCGTTGTCGTATTATTGGCATTCACCTCGCTTTGGCTCACTCATCAGCAACTCACATTATTATTTTATATTTCTTAATTATATTATTATTCCTACTTATTGGCTGGCATTATACAGAAGACATTTGGCTTTAGCTTGGCTTTATAATAATTATTGTTATACGACTTTACAGCAGTCCGCACAACATGCCATAGTAAAGCCTCACTTCTTCTACAGTACCTATACCTTATATATAATACATTTATCCTATTACCTCTTTTACCTTTTCCTACCCTTTTTGAAAGCTCTTTCTTGTACACAGGAAGTTCCTGTCGACTGTTTATTTTGAAACTAGCATCATAAACATCCAGAAAACAATTGGACACATTCATGTACTGAAGACAAAAAACATTATATAATTGTATTCTAGAATCCATTTGTGAGTAGGCTTAAAATGCAAAGTCACAAAGGCAAGGGACGAGGTGGTATTTACGTTTCTATCATCGGTCGATATTATAACAACATCCTTAAAATTATCTGAAGGGACCGTTGTACCTCGGACAGCATCTCTGTCGGAACCGTATGCATTAGCATACATTTAAATGTGGCTCATTTTATTTTCCTGAGGTCTCACGAATGACCGAATGTTTAACATCATCAATAAGTTTTAACGCATTAAGTAGTGTGTCATTGCAAAAATTACATTTGTGGTGCCATTGGTTCGGCCGTTGTCGTGAATGTGGATATACTGTCAAACACACATCAAAACGATAACATTAGGGAACTTCGTTTCACTTCGACTCTAAATCATACATTTACTCACATTACAAATGTATGCATGTAACTACAAATCAGCAAGCTGCTACGATAAAATAAGTAGCATTTACAAATGAAAGTTTGCAAACTATACAAACATGTTATATAATGACAATCCATACGAACCCCATTCATTTTGAGATATTTACCGACACGTCCTTCAGAGGTCCGATTTCTGCGGTGACCCTGACCCATGGGCCATGGACAGCACACACAAAGTCCCTCCATTATGTCAGCTGGTAACAATTAACAATATTATTATTTAAATACCATTCGTGCTGCTATATTTTTTGCCATTCAATTTCAAACTGAAATTTGTGTTAATTGTTAACAAGTTTTGCTAATTTCACAATATCATTAAATTTTTATTCCATCCTAACTTCACTTGCTTTTTTAGGAATATACTATCAGTAATAATTTTTTAATCCTTGTATTGTCTGTAAAATATATATCTGCAACAATTACATATATGTTAAAGTGTGTTGCATGAGTATATACATATACTCAACGATGTAATTGCTTACATTGCATTTATGTATTCTTGACATGTTCAAATTTTTACATATCCTTAACCCTACAAATATTTTATAATACGTACAAATACAAAGCCATTTACTATAAAATCCCTTTGACATGAGTTGAAACACAAAATAAATGCATTATTAAGTACTAATTATATAACAATATCAATGAGTGCATTTCTATAATTATCAGAATCGAAGAATGCTTATTACTTCACTGTGAATATTTCGGCAAATGTAAAGTTTTATTCACTATCATCCGGATTATTAATCGATAATCTTCCAGTAATCCAGTTCTTCAACTTTCAATACGTCATGTCATGACGCCAAGCTGGAGTCGATGAGCAATGAGCATTTTGATAAATGCCTAGAAACACCTAATTAGATGATAACGATTGACTGGTTGACGCAAATTTTTACAATAAATGAATGTATAAAAGCTCGGGAACTCTTTCACTTTATTCATTCTACCAAACAAAATCAGTTTCGATTGCACCATTAGGTCGTAGTCACCAGAAAAAACATATTTTCAAGATGGGTTTTAGTTTTTTGTCAGTAGTCGTAGCCATAACAGTTCTTCTCCAAGGACAGTCCCTCGGGAAAGGTAATTTTAATTTATTCAAATTTTAATAAATGGTATTTTAACTCTCCCTGCAACATCTGTTACCTAAAAAATGTATTCGTTCTGACATTGTTTTAGTTATTCAATCAAACGGGTTTCAAAATGTGAATAGTTTATTCGAATATGACTGCACGGGTAAGGAGGATGGTAACTACCCACATCCTACCAAATGCACACACTACGTGGCCTGTGTGGCTCAAAAGTATGCCTATGAAATGGTATGCGCTCTTAACCACGATGGAAACCCTTTCCACTATGTTCAAGACTCAGGTCCAGATCCAGCAACTTCCAGGTGCGATTATCCTGAAGTGGCTAAATGCAATCGAGATGGTGGTTGCAGCGGTCGTAAGTGCATATTTAACATTTGTAGAGCTTCAGTGAAACTTTTCATCCTAAATATGGTTAAGTTTTGTGAAATTTTGACATAAAATTTTATTCACAGAACAAGGGATCCTTGCTGATGCACCATTTACTTATGACTGTTCTGGCAAGCAAGATGGGAACTACCCTCATCCCACCAAATGTACTCACTACGTGGCCTGTGTAGCTCAAACGTACGCATACGAAATGGTGTGCGCTTTGAATCACGATGGGAAACCTCTTCATTACGTCCAAGATTCCGGACCCAATCCAGCCACTTCCCGATGTGACTACCCAGAAGTTGCTAATTGTAGTCGGGATTGTCAAAATGTTTAAGCCAGGAAATATTCGTTTCCAACAAGGAATGCCGTTGAAAATGTTTTTAAAAAACGCTGACATGTTTATTATAAATGATCTATAGCATGTTTTATTACGTCTAAATTATCTATTAAAATTATGAATAAAACTAGAATAAAAGAATAATCCGAAAAAATGTTTGCTCAAGTTTACACCTGCACGATTAATGAAGACATGTTTTTGTGGAGGCCTTTTAGATTGACAAAAATAGGTCGCTCTAATAAATAATAATTCCATTACAGTTAGGGAGTTGTTTACAAACCGGTAACTACATAAATCGTATGCATTACCGTAATTGACCAAAACAGTAATAAATTATTGATATTCAATCAGTATCAGTAATTGCTTTGGAGCTTTTAGCATTTAAACTCGTCTGTTCAATAAATATTAATATATGTATATATACATACAGGCACTCCGGAACGTCCGACAAAGTGGGGGGGACAACATTTTTTAATTAGTCTTAGTTTCTTTGCTAGTGACCACACACAAACGTATGTGTGTACATAGAAGGTTACAAATAATTTTTCGCTAGATAATCGTATAATTCCGTGTAAATTATAGATGTTCTAATTTTAAAAAAAAGTTAAAAGAACGAGCTTTCACAAAAGATCTCATATATCTCATATATTAAAAACATTTCGTAAAACCACTAGCAAAATTTTATGGATTTCAAATATAGGTATAATAGATTCATATACTGATTGCTAACTAGCTACGGGAATGGTTCAATATGTTCTTTGATTTGTGGTCTGGTCAGGTCCAAGCAAGATCTGTTCCACAATATTGGTCCAAGGAACATTATCCGATAGATTTACTGGTTTAGAAGTACATGGCCTGGTGCATCCGTCGGACCAGACCAAATATTGAGGCGGTGAATTCTTTGAAGTAAATGTTTCTTCAAACAATGTAACTAATTATATTTAATGGGAATATTAATATCCTGAAATAAACTCGTTTGGTGGAAGTTTCAATACTCTGTTGCTTTCTTTTCAGTAGTATCAGCGTGTACAAACCTATCGAGTTTATAATTTGCTACGACCGAATTTTCCGTTATGCTCCTAATACAGGAATGGTATTAACAGTCTGGTCCGACATTTTGGAACAGATTTATTGATGTGTCATTAATTTGGAACAAAGTTCAAAGCAAAAGTTTCAAATTGTCAACTTTTGATCCAGATCAAAGTTTTGTTCTGGTTCTTTCTGGTAAGAGGAGATCAAATTGTTCCTCAACGGTAGTGGGAAACAATATTCCAAATTTAAAAAGGTCAACAATAGCAATGAATGAAGGATATAAAAATATCCTCTAATTCCTTGATTAGCGGAGTTGCGTTGAATTCCCAAGTTACTATTTGTATTATCACTCTATCGCACAAATTCAACCATGAAGGTATTGCAATACTGACATGAAATCACTTAAGTTCAAAATCATTATCAAGGATAAAATGGGTCGCTTTAAAAAATCTATTTCGGACTAGTGTCATGAACCACAACTTTCACTACCTAATTCTGGCAGTTACTTAAATGAACCGAGATAAACCGAAGTAAGAATATTGCTGGATGAAAAGGATGTTTGGCAACACGGTATAAACACTGTTGTTTAGAAGAAATAATTTCTTTAATGTTTTTTAAATACAACTAATAGCATTTTGGGCAGGATTTTTTTTTAAATTGAAGCTTTATTGCAGTCTTGACAGCAAAAAGTCAGGAAAAGGCTTATTTGATTTTTGAAAAGTGGGGGGGGGCAGCAGTATAGCGTGTCCCTCCCTGATGTTTTTTGGGAGGGACATTGTCCCTCCTGTCCCCCCTTATTCCGGAGTGCCTGTATACATATATATGAGTTTGATAAATAGTACATTTTGTAATTGTCCATTTGTTACATTAAATATAGGAAGTATAAATCAGTTAATATTATAATCAGTTTCTTCGCAGTTTTTGTGTTTGCACAAGGAGAAGAACTCAACGCTTTGATGACCATTGGGAGTTTTCATCGAAATTGGAAACACATCATAATAATTATTATAGATTTTGGTAATGCGTCGCCGCATTTTGAAAATCCGTCGGTGGTTTTGTCTGGGGAATTATTATAGGGACCGAAATAACAATCTGTTATTTATGTACATATTACCCTTTTCACTTAAATGCGCAACCTGGTCCCGAGCTGTACCATTTCATTACAGTATGGAGACAAGGATGCTGGCAGTTTCGCCCCGGAAGGGTTTACTTCTTTGCAGGCGCGTAGCCAAGGGGGGGGCAAGGGGGCAATTGCCCCCCCCATTCAAAATAAAATACTCTCAAATCACTCAAAAAGTTAAAAATAAATCAGTCCATACGGAGACATGCAAACATTTTTAGTGATTTGACAGTACAATTTTTTTTTATTTGTAAAAAAGAATCACTTCGAAACTCAACATATGCAGTATTCCATGTGGGTAATAAACCATTCAATAAAGAGACGTTTTGGGTGATTCTAGAGTATATTTTTATTGTGTTCATCCTTGCTTAGCGGGTGATTTGAATGCATTGCGAAATCCCGATTTCACTTTGACCTTTGCCTCGTCGATTTGACTTCAACCTTCAACGGCAACAAAAGTATGGTAACAGCAGCTTTAAATATTTTCATATTAAAAGCTTTTAGCTTGTGTAACTTACACGCATCGCTTCGAGGGAATTTTTAAGCTGGATAGAATTATTAAATTAGTGAATTGTATTTAATTCTTCATTATGAAAAGGTCAAGCACGCCTGATATCCGCAGTTTCTTTTCGAAGCAAAGACGTGTGTCACAGGAACAGTAGGTTAAGCACCAGCTGAAATGATAGAAGCGAACCCAGGTCTCGAAATTCTCCGAAATCTGATCAAGCCCAATTAGAAATCTGGTCCAAAATTATTCAAATTTGATGGAATCGTAAAACGTGGAGAATTTTAAAATCTGAAATTCAGTTTGCAAAATTTGATGCGTTTTACGTTCGTGAATTGGATTTCCCGTAGAATGTGTCAGTTTACATATGTACGTTCTAATTAATGTTGCCCCCCCCTTGGCCAATTCCTGGCTACGCGCCTGCTTCTTTGGATGGTTTTCCATATACCTTCATTACTTTCCGTGTCATAATATTATATAGCGTTCCAGGAAGTCATCCCGAGTTTACCTTTTCATTGAATAGCAGCGTTCAGAATACAGTGGATTTATTAATTTACGTTAGTTTTGCTCCTCTGCTGTTAGCGTTTTACTTGTACATTGTACATGTTTACTGCCATTACTAAGAATTCTTTATTGATCTGCTTCATTAACTCGTACAACAAATTTGATAAAGAGTTCGGAGGTTAGTATAGCTTACTTTTACGTGCGTGCTTGCTCACATTATGGCAATTCACAAGGCGACACTTATATTAACTTGTTACCTCAATTTTAAGGAATAAGATAAAATGTACTTCAATTTTAAAAGGGACCACTGTACAGGGTGTTTCATATTCTTCTTCTTTGTTCTTGATTTTCCACAGTTCTCAAAGAAACAGATCTACTGAATATATGTAGCTCCCCGGAAAGCCAATCAAATTTCAAACGAGCCTACAAAGATACTTAGGAATGAATTTTGTGTTAAAGCACATTTTTATTCAGGTTGCTGAAACAAATATTAAAATATCTAGAAAACAATTTTCTGCAAAGTAGTTAAACAAATAATTATTGCTCCCTTATGTGGGATACGAGAAAGAAAAGGAATATTAAAAATCCCATATATTTCCACATATTGTGCTTGTCCTTGGAGGTCCATCAATCCTACAGTACTATTATTACTCACTATTATGTATTTCATTGTATATATCTAGAGTCCTTCCTCGGAGGGTCATCAATCTTGCAGCATTTCACCAGCCAGTATTTACTCATGCAGTTGCTCGTGATCATCTCGGAGTAACGGCTTTCTATGGAGTATCGCCCGGAGCAGAGGTTCTGCCGGGGACAGGGACGTCCCGTCGGGACACTGGACAGACCGGGACGTCCCTTCCCCGGGGACAAAATAATTGTCCCCATGTCGTATTCAGGGCGGGACGGGTACAAAACAAATTGTCCCCACTATATTCGGGACGGGACGGGGATAAAACAAATTGTGCCCATTAAATTCGGGACGGGGCATGCTTTTTGGTCGTGTATATAACGGGACGGGACCAGCAAGCATAGCAGAACAAGGATAACGTTTCAGCTTTAATGCTCATGAGTAAACTATTCTGTGAACACTATTTCACCGAATGTAAGACATTCGATTTTAGGTTGTAGAAAATGAGGCTTGTTGCTCAAAAAGTTAAGGAAGAATCTTGGAGCCACGATTCTATAAATGTGTTTTTTGTCTTTGGTACAAATATTTTTTGTACGAAATTTTCCTCATGTTCCGATTTTCGGTATGAGAATGACGACAACTGTTTTCAGTAATTATCGGGACGGTACAGGGATTTTGTTCACATGCCACGATTTTCGGGACCGGGGACAATATTTTTTTTTAAGTTTTGGGGACGGGACGGGGACAACGTTTTTTAAAAAAGTTGGGGACGGGACGGGGACAAGAGTTAAGTCCCCATGTCCCCACTTTCGGGACGGGACCGGGGACAACGTTTTTATAATTTTTTGGGGACGGGACGGGGACATGGTTTTTGTCACCGTGTCCCGATTGTCGGGACGGGACTGGGGACAAAGGTTTTGAAAAAATATCGGGACGGGACGGGGACGGGACAAGAAGTTTGTCCCCAACAGAAGGTCTGGCCCGGAGTTGCAATATTTATGTATATAATCCCCAAATCCGCAATTTCCATGTCCTTCTTCTTCTGTGGCCTTGAAAACTCCTGTTATTACCCTACTGCTTGCATAGTAGTCTCCTTATTAATTGATACATGATGTTTAATGTACGTTTTAATGACTCTGGCTTTTTACCTGTCACAACTTCTGCTATCGGTGTTTGGGATTCTGGCTAGTATCAATCATCTTAGGTACAAGTCTTGGATATTTATTAATGTTTGTCTAAAGTGAAATTCCACGATGGCTTTTGCTTTATTAGTTTACGAAAATATTTATTGCAATGAGGGTTAACAAATTACAATACAAAGTTGACTATCATCTATTTATAGGTATTTGTATGTTACACTTTTACAGAAGTCATTTGAGAACCGCAGGGGAGTGAAAGGAAGCCCAGACATTTTATTCACAACTTCAGATTTTCATGTTGCTCTGTAATATTATCTGTAACCCATTTTTGAGTCCAGTATTTCAATCTTCATTTCTGCTGATAGTAGTTTTTATAACTTGGATTCACTACATTCTATAAACTTGGAATTCATCTGGGTTATTTATACCTCTTTTTTCCATTATTAATATTTCTGTGTTTTGGCATGGCATTTGCTATCCTCATATCGTCGAGGAAACATGATGGAAGTGGAGAGGAACTTGATAAGGTTCCAGTCGAGACAAAAATAGAGTTATTGCCGGAGGTCACAAGCCAGGTGCAGCTAGGAATGTCAGAAGTTATTCCTGAATTGCCACCGTTACTCAAAGTGACTCAGGAATGTGGAGTCAAAACGATCAAGGCAGATGGAAAATGTCTGCCTGAACAAAACGTTAGGGAAAAGATGGCTGACGTAGGTGAGCAGGACCGTCGAGCAGAGGAGCAGCCAGTCGGACTGGCTGCTCCTCTGCTCCAGAGGAGGTAGCTGAGAGTGAGGAAAATGGCCGACCAATGGGAGACACGGAGCCTGGAATGGATGGATTCGGAGAAGCCTGGAAAATATCGGGAGAAGAAAAATGGGTTGGATAGAGACACGAAGCTGAACGGACGTGCCCGATATTTGCTCCGATCAAGAAAATAGGAGTGAAGTGAAACCAGTCATTTCTGTTGAATTTCCTTCTAAGTTTGTTTTGTGAAATCAATTATAATTTTACGATCGGTGACTAAAAATTGTCATATTTTGGATTTAAGGAAATTAGAGGGTTGTGAGAACAGTAAATAAACTAATAATTTTCACAAATATCCGTAAAATAAAGTGACTTGTGGATAGTTAAATTTTATTACAGCCAAGACCCTATAATTTTATCATCATTAATTTCTAATGTCAGGAGATTACATTTTCACCATCATAAAGGGCTATTCGAAGGTGAGATTATGTCGTATCTCAAAGTATCAACGACATTAGTGGTCCTTCGAGCCGGATCTTTGGCCTAAAAAACGGATTTTGTAAATAGTGAATTTTTGAAAACTTGTGCTGAGTAATTTATGGTGGAGTTCAGCTGTGAAAGTGACATGGCGGAAAACGACGAAGACAGGCACGATCGTGACACTGGGTCACAGGGTGGAGCAAATGGTGATGTAGAGCTCTTGTATTTGACGTGATTATTGACTGACGTTAGGGAGTAATAGTACAACGTTAATTTACGTAAATAATACTAGAGTTTATCTGTGCTTGACAAATTGCGTAAATAACGTAGGGAAATTACTTCGTGGGAGTAGTTTCTATTTTTTTTTATAGCAAATGCAATTGATCCTAATGACGTGCAAGCTACAGTAATACTCTATGTTTTTAAGTAAACTGTTGACGCTCAGTTTTCCTAATTTTAAGAGCTTTTCAGGAAGACGTTCAGCGCAACGCTCCAACTGAAATTTCGGATACTAGGAATAATGCAGTCTACAGCAATATTTATGCCCCATTTGTATTAAACACCCACTGATTTTACACAAATGTGAACATAAACGAAAATATACAACGTCCACTATCTTTTCATGTCTCATTTATGTAACCATGTAAGTGTGCACGCTACATGTCCATGTACGAAATATAACTAGTTTGAAGTTTTAAAGTATTTGTTCAAAATTTCAATTTTACTTGAATAAACATTCGTTAAAACTCGTATGCAAGATATGCATAATCATGTACGAGTGCCTTCCTCTTGACTTGAGTGCTGACGTGATTATTGACTGACGTTAAGCTGTAATAGGACAATGTAATTTTTGATTAGTAAATAATGCTGGAGTTTATCTGTGCTTGACAAATTGCGTAAATAACGCAGGGAAGTTACTTCGTGTGAGTAGTTTCTATTTTTTTTATAGCAAATGCAATTGATCCTAATTACGTGCAAGCAAATACTTTGTTTACAAGTTCTTTTTTGAACCTTGTGTATAGTTATTTTTACACCCAACTAAATTTACAGCTAATTGTCAGCTCTTATCTCAATGGTTTTATGTTCAATAACAACTTGAGACTAATTTATGGGAAATTAAGTATTTACGACATAGGATAGGGGTAGCATTCCCGCAGGTTACAATTACATTACTATTTACAATTTTAGCGAAATTATTATTTTAAATATCTCTTGTTGATTGAACTGGATGTTTTCTTGTTGAATTTCACGCACGAAATTCTCCAGTAAACTATTTATTTTGAAAATAGCCCCATATTTATACAATTATTAAGGAAGCCATTAAGCATATTCATATCTTAAAGACAATAAAAGAATCCATTAATCCTAAACAAGTTTAAAGCAGAAAGAGTTTCCGCGAAACTTTAAGTACGTCTTATACATTTAAAGGCCGCATCAGAGGTTCTTTTGAATTTATTTCTAAAGGGTTTTTATTTAGCTCCCGTCCAAAACATTACATGCGTTCATCCGCTCATATATCACATCTGTAATTACATGTAAGCAAGCCGCTCGGTAAAGTATTTATTATTTATGAATGCAAGGCTGCAAACTATACAGAGATGTTAATGACAACCCACATCACATAAATTCAAGATTTTTGGGTATTCCTCCAGTTCCAGCAACCTCTACGTATTTTAATATCCTAAAACAGAGAATTCCCAGGAAGACGCGATGACTTCCGAATACATCAACACAGAAGACTAAACTGCTAAATTAAAATTCACTTATCGTTCAACTCCGTATACGCAAACCCTGGAAAATTGGTGGGTGGTCCCAAAATGTGATGCTAATTACAGAATTTTTACATGATTTCTCTACAAACGACATTGATGACATTTTCCATGACGGACACTCCACAGAAACATTTTCATATAAAACTAAGAAGGCTCCAAACTTCCAGTCATAACTAAAACTACTAGTCTTCCACCAATAACTGAGACACTAAACCGAAGTGAATTCCTTCCAGTAAAATTCCTGCCTTAAAATGAATTTTTACTCTGTAACCGTGGTTATAATCCTAGTTGCCGCAGTGCTTTCGGTGCAAGTTCTAGGGATAGGTAATTTTGACTCCGAATTTTATCGTACAGATATGATATTGTGTACATACATGAAGTATCTAAGCATAGGTGAGTTTTGCCGGACTTATTTTCCCTAAAATTTTAATTATTTTAGCTATCCAATTGAAAGCGAACGAGGGCGAGCCGTTCGAATTCGACTGTACGGGTAAGGAAGATGGGAATTACCCGCATCCCAATAAATGCACCCACTATGTAGCTTGTGTAGGTGAGACCTACGCCTATGAGCAGGTGTGTGCTCTTAATCATGACGGAGAACCCCTTCATTACGTCCGAGACTCCGGTCCAGTGCCAAGAGAATCCAGATGTGATTATCCTGAAGTGGCCAATTGTGACCGTTGTAGTACTCGTAAGAAGCTTTCATTCAATTTTTGCTATTAATTCTTGTATGCGAATTTATCACAGTAAGCAAATAATGTAGTTACATGAGTTCATTTTATTACTGCAGAAGATGATATGGATGATGCGCCGTTTACTTACGATTGTTCTGGAAAACAAGATGGTAACTACCCGCATCCTACCAAATGCACCCACTTTGTCGCCTGTGTCGGTGGCCAGCATGCCTATGAGCAGGTATGTGCTCTCAATCACAATGGCAAGCCCCTCCATTATGTCCGAAATTCTGGCCCCGACCCTAGAACCTCCCGTTGCGACTACCCTGAAACGGCTAATGTGAAATGAAGCCACGCTGTCATTACTATAGACAAAAACAGGTTTTAAATCTTACATGAATTTTTTCAAGAGTAACTTAAAACTATAATTTTGTAGAGATCTTGGAGCCCTTTAGGATATTGAATCAAAGATTTTAAATCCTGTAAAATACAATTTCCATGTCAGATTTCACTATATTATATGTCCACCGTAATGCTATTTTTAATTGTCATAAAATTTCTAAATAAAATTTTAGTTTATTATTGACAACATAAGTTTTGCTAATTTCATTAAATCATTTAAATTTCATTCCATCCCAGCCTCATTGACTCTATAAGGGAATAGCCAAATCGTAGACATGTGTTTTTTTATAACTGTATTCCTTGAATCAGGGTAATTATTATAATTACAGGTGTACACTGAAATACTGTGGTTTACTAAATTATTATTATTATTGTGCAACATTATTTTAATTTTGTTGCATCTGACATATAAAGTGGGCAAAAAAATTATGTTTGTTGGAGCAGAATAGGAAAAACCTCAACAATTGCTCATTTTTACAAATCCCATGATAGGGTCCGCATCTTTGTACATGCTTTAAATTAATTCTCTTAAAAATAATATTCTTAAATATGCGTCGGCTGCGGATATATGCACAGCGTGCCAGATACCTCTGGATAAAAGTGCGTATGGATAGAGTTTCAGGGGATACATACATACATAATTATGACGCTCGCAAAATGTATCAAATTCAAAAGCTGGAAAGAGGACACACGTCATTGAACAGTTAACCTCGATGTCACTTGCACTCTCAAGTGTCATGCGAAATTTAACCCAACCATGAGGGAAAATCAGCAAGGGTTTCTCAATAATTAACATAATTATTGTGTGTTGGTTGGACTTAACTATCATTCACAATGGTTTGTGTGTACGATTGTGCAATATGATTTTTGTTATCTCAAGCGCTTGTTTCCAATGGTGTATATGTTTTGCATTTATGATCAGTACAGGAGGATTGTCTACATATAAACAAGAACCATTGCTCATGGAGATTTTATAATCATGTTACATTGCATTTGAACTGATACCAGGAACACTTGGATCAGATTCCGGAAAGCTCATGTTTAATTAATTACACATAATGTTGCACAAAGTGTGTGACCACGAAGCCTTCAAAACAAACATGAGTCATGTACTGATTATGAGTTAGCTCAGCTGCTTGTCTCCGGAACTAAAATCAGTGCAATGATGTAAGTATGTATATGCTTTCCTTCACACCCGTTTTCACTAGTTAGTTCTACTAGTTAGTTACTTTGTTCTAGTCCTAGTTTCACTAGTAACGAGTATCTATTTAAATCAGAATTTTAAAAACATGGAGTAAGTTTTTATTAGTAGTTAGTAAAATATAAAGGAAAGTCAAAAAATAATTAATATACAGTCTTGATTTTTAGCGTATGCCGTAATTTTACACCTGCCCCAAAGGATTATTAAGCCAAGGGTACTTGGCTGGGCAGTTGAAGCACGATTTCATTACACGGCTGAAAAGAATAAAATCCTTGTTAATGAAACTGAACATCCATATAAGTACATACATTTGTTCAGAAGCGAGGACATTGTGCTGGGAGAATCTGGGAAAATATCGGGAGTATTCTTACTATTCAAGAATCCCTCACTACAAGTTCATTTACTTTATAGGGTCAAATCCTATTTCAATTTTGTAGCTTTTAGGGATGCTCTTATGGAGAGAGCGTATTGTAGACTTTTAAGAGTTTGCATACCTCTGGCCTGAGAATTCGGGTGGGAGTGTAGCACCTTCATAGCGACAGGTGAAAGCAAAGCCACAACCATTTGGTTTCAATCCCTCAGGTTGCCACGAAGGTAACTTGTCAATGTTTGACAGTGTCACTGGATTTTGAATCCAATCAATTCCTTTCCCGATGCTCACGATGTACGTGTCCCCTAATGCCAAAATTGTGTCCACAAACCTAGTGACGACAATCACAATCAGTAAATATGAGATCCGTTATCTTTTAAAGCTATTTTTATATGATCGAATAAAATTAGGTTATAAGGGACGTCCAAGGGACCGGTTTATTTCATCCCTTCTAAACAACACTCCTTATATGACTATACTGTACATTATACTTCGTACATGGAGCTCCTGTTGGAACTGAGAAGATGCATCCCTTATAAGCTTTCCCTTATAAAGTATCTTTACTGTAATTAATAATCCTACCTCAAATAGCCTTCCAAGATCCAAGGGGTCTCAGGATTTGTGAACCATCCAGTTTGGGCGTTAAGACTGTAAGGTGCACGGTATAAATTGTAATGATCCTTGAAATTTTTGTACAGAAGATTGAAAGTCTCCTCTGCAGTTTGAGGCCTACAAACAAATAATATGTTCAAAATTACTAGGTCTTACACGAGATCAACACACTTAAAATACATTGCACAACTAAATTAAAATCAACATAGGGACTTGTGTTTTAACTCGCCCCTTAAAATATATTTCACTTACGCATCCAAGCAGCTGTCCACCATTGCACATGGTTGTCCATCACTTCCTATTAAATCTACTAAGGGCGAGACCCAAAATCCTGGGTATGACTGCGATGGGCAAGGCTCAATCTGACAGTCCTACATAAATTGGCATAATTAAATGTTTATTATAATTATTTTTACTGAAACTTACATTAAAATATGTTTTGCTTCTATCATACCTGAATTGACTCATAGTCAGTGGTATAGGGCCAAAGAAGCGGTCGCAACATCCATGTTGGTCGGGAACTATCGTACCGGAATCCGCTATTTACTAGCGCACTGTACATTGAGTCGCCCCCTATTTGAAGATTCGGTGCTCTAACTCCGAAAATCTAAAGTCACAAAAATTATATAAACAAATTCATTAAAAAAACCTCAGTTTTTACAAAATCATTGTTTGTATTCCCTTAAATGAAGTTAAAATTTACAAAATATTCTAACAAAGTTACTTACATCTGCTTCCGGAATTTTAGCAAATCTGGACACCAGAGTTCGATGATCTGCAATCTCTCTATTCCATCCAGTCTCGTTGAGACTTTGCCAGTAGTAGGTACCAGTGGTTTTTGTAATGGAGTTTAGAGCAACCTCATGACCCTCTCGCCAGTACTTGTGGGTCAAGCTGTAGTCATTGTAATCATGGTTGATGAAAAACGTTGCAGAGATGTTCTGCCCGTTGGGGTTTTTTCGCTCTCCATTAAAAATCGTTGAGTACAAGTTCGTGGTTGTTACGGTATGGGCTCCATCAAAGGTCAAGTAAACAATCTGTGGGAATAAGATCCATGAAAGATTTCGCAAATATTTGAACTGGAATAATTACCTATCCATACTGTGAGATGTAAGAATATTTTTCTTATTGTCTCAATATCTTACCTGTGGAATTTCAGAAGGATTTAAACCATTTGGAGGATCAATGCCGGAACAAAAACAGTTTGGAACTAGACATTTGGCTGGATCACAATGTTCATGAGGTAGATTTCGACTTCGACCAATAACTTTGGCCTCGGAAGGAAGATTTATAGCTGAAGTTGCTAGGAAGATTAGTAAAAGAATTTTCATGTTTACTGATTTCTCCCAGGAAAGTTAAAACCTTTGTAAATTGCTTTATGCTCAAGCATTAATGACACTACTGAATGACTCCGGTTGAGTTTCTCTGTTATTTATACCATGAATGATTGCGACTTGCGACAGCAAAAGCCCTTGAGGTTGTTTTCATTCAAATTTTTTACCTAATCAATAATGAATAATTATTATTACAGTCAATAAGCAATCCTACAAAGTGACAATTTAAAGCTCATGTAATTAACTTATGAATTAGATCTTATCAGACTTTGACGCATTTGACATGAGTGTGTGAAATAATCGTTGGCCGGAAGATGCCCCAAAAGACTCAGACAGAGATCGTAGTATTTATTAAGACCAATACGTAGATAATTTTGCACGGGGGTTTGTGTCCCCTTTGTGATGAAATGTGGAAGTTAGAGTTATTTATTGTCAGTATCTGTATTGTTCAAGTTATTCCCGACCTTGGATGCTGTGGACGTCAAGTAGAATGTAATTCTGTGTAATTAGATGTAGACACATTGGGATTGAGTAGGTATGGATTTGTAACAATTAGTTCAAAGATAATTCATTCATGTTTCATGGTACTCTTGAGATTATCGTGTTGACAATAAAGTGTGTGTAAACACTAGAACAGTGCAACAGTTGAGTTCGTCACGATTTCCAAAAAAAGATTTGGGATTAGCAAATTAATAAACCCATAAGTTTATCTCCTGAGTAGATATTGAATGTATGGTTCCCTACTGCGTATCTCTGACGTTTCCCGTTTGAAGTTGTGGTTGGTTGAGCGTCATCGTTTCAGGATTCGAAAGTACCTTTTATTTATGTGTACGTACATAGGTATTGACGCCCGGTGTCTGAAGAAGCTTCTTTAATTTTTATGCAGATACGTGTAAAAATATTCTCCTCTTGAATGTATATAGCAATTCATTGGAAAATGTCGTTGATGGAAACCCAACAACTTAACAAGTGATCGACATAGGCACATGACAAATTTTTGGGCACGGGGCAGCTTTCCAAAATGCCCTAATTTTGGGCATTTTGGGCATGGCAAGGTGGGCATGGCAAGGTGGGCATTTTCACGGCACCAAAATTTGGTCACTATAGCTTATACCCAACACGGACAGCAACTTCTGTGTTGACATAAATGTGGTGACATGCATATGCAAACATAAATGCACAGCATTGACATATAAATAGTGCAGCCAATGAAATGAAGAAGAAATATGTGGGTAAAAACATGGTCATTTTTAGCGGGCCTGGAGTTTGAATGAAGAAGGTTCCAGCACATAATATACATAATTACTTTGTCAAGTTTTTCCCGCACAACATTTAGTAACTTGCATATGTCACGACTTGTGCTGACACAAGGCTCACATATCTATGTGAGAACTTGTGCAAGCCACCTCCCACTTATGTCAGTGTACGTACGAACGCACAGCATTTCTGTGTCAAACATATGCAAGTCAGCACAGATTTCGTGCTGTCCGTGTTGGGTATTAGATTCAGAATATCCAAATGTATAGGAGAGCAGCGAAGGAAAATTCACAAATGTGAATGTCTGGTCTGGTTATTCGCCTGTTCGTTAATACGTTATAACTGCAGAAACGTTGACAGCCATATCATTTTAATATCATTGACATGAGGTGACAAAGGTGTCCGCCTATCCTACATATAGGCCTATTTATAGGCTATTTATAGGGTGCGAGGATTTTATTAAAAAGGCTTGTAGGCAAAATAGGGTGCAAGAATATACACTTAAAACCTAGCGTACAAAATAGGTAGGCTCAGCCTTCATAGATTTATAGGCATATATGTAGGCTATTGAAGCACATCATTTTCATTTAATGGTATATGGAGCATGCAAAATGAAAATTAAAGAATAATCCGCGACTGGTACTTGCAGATTGTTTACCACTGAAATAAATAATTTCGTTTGAACACAATTCAAATTTCAAACACGATTTACTGAGATATGTTGTCAGTCAGCTTATAGATTTCCGTTGTCATAATTGTCTTATTGTTCAGCTGACTTTGGAAATGTTTCTTGCGGTATAATTTAATTTTTGAAATCTTAAGTATGACATCCCTTTTGACCAACGTTGTAAAATTTTGACACAATCCAAAGCGAGATCGACGCTGTTCCGCTCTTAGGGACTTTGGCCAAAGTAACTAAACTATTTTATTCCGATTCCATTGACTTGAGACATTGTTTTTAATTAGAGGGGAATGCCCTTAAATCGTCTGTCAGTAACGAAAAACATATAAAATGTAGGAAAGGTGTAAAATTGGTTGATCTAATTTGTCAATGAAATGTAGGCAAATATGTAGGCTTGGTGCTCCCCATATAGGAAGGATGTATCTGTAGGATAGGCTGAACTATTCGGCGGTTAAAATGTAGGCATATATGTAGGCTCGGTTCAAATTTTATAAATAGGAAGGATATAGGATGGGCTGAGTCATTTGGACACCTTTGTGAGGTGATATAATTTACCACTCCTATGAAAATAAATGTTCACAGTGCCATTTTCATTTCATAACCTGTGCTTTTTAAATGGGTTCGCAAATGAAAATGGTACTTTTTAGAATTTAGCCAACGATATGCATCCCTGCACGGAGGTCAGAAACACTACTTCCTTTTGAAGTTTGAACCCGTAGAGTAGAAATCTGAGGCTAATGGACAGGTCAAAATTTAAATAAGCTGAATTTAATGATCAATTTATTTTAAAACTTACACCCTTTTGAAGTTAAAAAGTTCAGAGGGATTGGATTGTGTACCCCGCACAAAAATATAAAGGTTTCCGTACCTATACCATAATCTCAAAGTTCCCCATACAAAATTGAATTTCATGCCTAAATTTTTAAAGTATCAATTTCACAGGATCTCGCGTCCCGTGTAAACAGAATAGCTTACGAAATACAGATGCTACTTTTTTTTCAGTCAACGATTTATAGAAACTGCTATTATAAATAATTTATGAACCTCTTGGTTTCTATTGGAAAGCAAATATTTAATCGCTGTTCGAATACATTAAAAATTCCAATAGAATGCCGTCAGTTTTTCTTATTTTAAATATCCCCTCAGCCCGTGTATCAGACTTTGTTCCAATCTGACAATGAGTCAAATCAGTCACCTTAATCTCCATAAAATCCAGAACTATTCCGAAGCTATTGTCATTCACAGATAAACTCCCGCATTGTTTTTTGACCGAAAATAAAATTGTCCTATTAGTGCCTAACGTCAGTCAATAATCACGTCAGCACTCAATTCAAGAGGTAGGCACTCTTACATGATTATGCATATCTTGCATACGAGTTTTCACAAATATTTATTTAAGGAAAATTTTTTAATTTTGAACGATTACTTTAAAACTTCAAACTGGTTACATTTCGTACATGGACATGTAATGTGCACAACTATATGGTTCCATAAATCAGACATGAAAAGATAGTGGACGTTGTAGATTTTCGGAGTATGTACAGTTTAAGAGTAATTAAATAAAAAATAGATACTGATTTTGGGAAACTGTATTTTATGATTTCAAGAAAGTTAAACGAACAGTGACGATGTTTTCGATGGCGGCTTGACAAAATCGTAAACAGGCCCCTTCCCCGATTCTATAAAAGCTTCCGATTTGACCATACAGCTGTGCTTGCTTCAGAGACCTCACGCTCATGGATAGGTTCATCTCAATTCTCTCAAAAGGACATACGCATAATCGTTTATTTTTGTGAAACTCCTGTTTTGAGGCTTCAAGGAATAATCTAGAAGCGGCTCGTAGCTGGGAGGCGTACTTAAGGATTGCAAATGCCATGCCAAAACACAGAAATATGGAAACTACAAATGCGAGGTATACATAACCTAGACGAATTCCAAGTTTTTAGAATGTAGTGAATGCAATTGTTAGTACAACTACTACCAGCAGAAATAAAGATTGAAATACTGGACCCAAGAATGCATTACAGACCCGATTAATAAACAATATGAAAATCTGAAGTTGTGAATAAGTTTCCTGGGCTTCCTTCCACTCCACCGGAGTTCTTAAATGACTTCTGTAAAAGTGTAACATGAAAATATAGATAGTTGGTTACATATAATATAGATGCTGTATATAATTAATCATGTCTCTATTTACACTGGAGAAATGTCAACTTGCTATTGTAATTTCTTAACCCTCGAGGTATTTTCGTAAACTACATAATAAGGTAAAAGTAAACAGGGAGGTTTACTTTAGACAAATATTAATAAATACTCCAAGACTTTTACCTAAGCCGTTCGATACTAGCCGCAATCCCAAACGCCGGTAGCAGAAGTTGTGTCAGGTAGAAGACGAGAGACATTAGAATATACATTAAAAACCATGTATCAAATAATAAAGAGGTTACGGTCCAAGCAATAGGGTAGTAACAGGGGTTTTCAAGGCTGCAGGAGAACATGGGCATAATTGCGGATTTCGGGAATATATACATAAATACTAAAATTGTGGGCGATAAACTATAGACGATTGTTCATCCGATGATCACGAGCAACTGCACAAGTAAATACTGGCTGGTGAAATACTGCAAGATTGATGACTCACCGAGAAAGGACTCTACATAAGTACATATATACAAGTACATAATATAATAGTACTACTGTAGGATTGATGGGCTCCAAGGAAGGGCATTGTAAATGGATATTTATGGGATATTTAATATACTTTTTCTTTCCCTTGTCCCACATATAAGGGTGCATAACTTATTTGTTTCCCCTACTTTGTAGTTTGTAGACAATTCTTTTTACAGATATTCTAACATTTGTTTCAGCCGAATCGATCAATTTTTGACGCCCTAATTTATTTCTACACCAATATTTTTCTTAAACACCTTTGCAAGCTCTTTTGTAGAAAATGTTAACTATAAAGCTATTTTGCACAGCTGCATTTGTAGCCAATTTGAGTCTAACATTCGTCTTCCTATGTCAAAAATTTCTGTCTTACGACCTAAAATTGTGTGAGGCGAAGTTGATAGAGGTGAGTGTCACAGAAATATTTGAGAAGAAATTTGAGGTTGAAATACTTTTACTTTGGGGTTGAATTTCAATTCCGTTAAACCTTCCAACTTTGACTCAAGTTCATAACCCATTACGCAGGTGGAACTTTTAGAAAATCTGAAAAAAGGTTTGCTACAATCAGGGCTGGTCATTCGAAGCGGAATTAGAATTGGAATCGGTATTTCATTCCTATTTTTTGGTATTTTTATCGGAATTGGTATTTGTAAATATATTTTTTCAAGTATTTAAATCTATATTGAATCGAAAAGAAATATCCGTATTCGAATTAGTATTCAAAATATATTTGAATACTGTATCCAATGCTAAAATATCCGAAAAAACCGTGACCTTTCAAAGTTTATCTCGTAAATTCAAACAACGAAGTTTTCAGTCAGTCATTACACATTACATAACTTTTTTAAACTACTCATTGGAATACAAAATTTATTATTATGTTTGTCTCCACAAAATGACGCTGATTAAATATAATAATTTTTTTCTGGAAATAAATTTGCTGCAAACTGTATGCAATGAATTCATTTGTCACTAATTTTCTCAATTGGTAAAAAGGGGTCTAATTTTGTCAGGGGAAAAAGCATGCAGCTAACTGTTTTACTACTACAATATCCCTGTAAAACAGTGAATCAACAAGTTTTATAGGGTTATGATACATGTGTAGATTAGCAGTAATGCCTTTATAAAATGAGCTGGCATATTTTCATTCATAATTGCCGAATTTAGATACTTTCTGGTTTAAATTTAATTGCAAAGTTACAATGTTTTTCAGGAATCTAGTACCTCCATTTATTAATATTTAATAACTAAAGTATTTGAATTATATTGGAATTCATAGAAAATATTCGAATAAATTGGATTGGAATTTTTATTTTTGGAAACAAATACATTTGAATTGGGATTGGAATCCTTAAGGGTTAATCCTAATCAGAATCGTATCCATATTTTTCGAATACTCCAGCCCTGGCTACAATGTGTGGATTCGAATAATGTATTACTCATGCATGCAACTTTGGGGAAAAGTTCAATTCAAGTTCAGTTCATTTTATTTTCTTTCGCGCAGCGCTCACTCACACTCAGTTCATTGTTATTGGTTATACCATTCACACTCAGTTCAATTCATCAGCATGTCTTTTTGCGTTCAGTCACGTTCACTCAAATTGAACGTTAAAATAAAAAGTTCAATTCACGTTCATATTATCATTCCCGTGAATCCATTCAGTTCAATCATGAATATTTAATTTAAAGTTCCTATTTCAATCTTAAATTTTATTTTTAGTTGAAAATTAGAAATTTCCAGGCATATCTTCCGCTTAAGCACTAGGAACATATACTTTAAATCAGAGTTCCGTAATACGTATTCTCACATTCAGTTCAATTTAGATCTCTGAATCGTACCTACAACGTATCCATTCACGTTCATTTACATTCGTTGCATTTGCCAAATAGTTCGATTCAAACTCATTCGTTACATAAATTGATAGGTTTTGAGTTCACTCAAGTTCACTCAAATCTAGAAATATTTCAGAAAAGAAGAAAAAATATTTCAACGAACTAGTTCATTGAATGAATCGTTGCATGCATGGTATTACTTGCTCCATTATGTGGGATTGGGGAAGAAACAAGAATACTGTATGAGGCACCCTGTACAGTGGTCCTACTTAAAACCGAAGTACATTTTATTTTATTCCTTAAAATTGAGGTAACAAATTAATATGAGTGTCGCATTTTGAATTTCAAAATTGTGAGTAAGCAATCACGTAAGTGTAAACTACTCACCTCCGAACTCTTGATCAAACTTATTGTACGAGTTGACGAATCAAATAATTAAAGAATGCTTAGTAACGGCAGTAAACATGTGGATATAAAACCCTAAAAACAGAGGAGCAACACTAATGTAAAGTATTAAATCCACTGTATTCTGAACGCTGCTATTCAATGAAAAGGTAAACTCGGGATGTCTTCCTGGAACGCTATATAATATTATGACACGGATAGTAACGAATGTATGGAAAACTAGTGGTCGGAACAATTCAATTCAATTCAAAATTTACAATTCAATCCAGTTCGAATACTGAACTGGATTAAAATATGGGTTTCAATTCGGTTCAGTAAAAAACAATTCAATTCAATTCAGTTCACTCTATGAACTGAACTGAATTGTAAACCATTTGGTTCGCCGAGCATATTTAAATACTGTCAAGGTGGCTAGGGTGGCGTGTCAGCTAAGGCCATCTCTCCTTGCCCTTTTTATAGCATTATGTTGAGCTCATTTGAAAAATAAAAATGCAAAATTTTGAAAAAATAACATTTTGATAATTTTTGAAAAAAATTAACTAGTAGTACAGACTGGTAAGTGTAAAAAAATTCCATTGAAATCAGTGGAACAGTTTGTCGTTTTTTTACGTATTACGATTTCAACCAATAAAGAACTCCTCCAAGAGAGTGACCTGTGGATTATATTGACGCAAAGATGGTGCTAAACTTATCCTTACAATATCGGTTTTGATTCAGCCTGAAATTGTTTTGAATTGGAATTCAAACAAAACAATTCAATTTGATTCAACAGGTGAATTGAATTATTCGGTTCAGTAAACGATTGAATTGAATTGAAAAATCCCTGAATTGAACTGAATTGAATTGAATTGTAAAATTGCAATTTAAACTGAATTGGTCCGACCACTATGGAAAACCATCCAAAGGCATAAATCCTTCCTTGGCGGAACTGCCAGCATCCTTGTCTCCATGCTGTAATGAAATGGTACAGCTCGGGACCAGGTTGCGAATTTTAGGGTGAAGGGTAATATGTATATAAATAACAGATTGTTATTTCGGTCACTATAAAAATTTCCCATTCGAGATACAAACCACCGACGGATTTTCAAAATGTGGTGAGGCATTTTAAAAATCTATGATTATATTGTGTTTGCAATTTGGAAGAAAATACTCACTTCTGTCCTCAAAGCCTTGAGTCTCTTCTCTTTTTGCAGCAGTGCAAACACAAAAACTAAGACGAGACGAAACAAAACCTGCATTATTAAGTACTTACTAGATTTTATGTACCAAATGGACAGTCCCAAAATGTAATAATATTTTAAATATATATTGAATAGACGAGTTTAAAAGATGTTTTACAGATACTGATTGAAGCTGAAGGGTTTCTTCATGACATACATTATTTATGCATTCCTAGAATTTAAAAAAGATTTTATAGCTACTGATAATTCCAGTACTTACAATTAATCATGCTTTCGAAGAATAAAAAATAAAGTAAGATCTAATATGATAAATAAATTTACTAAGTCAAAATGTCTTGGTGGCAGATATTTTAATTTTTTATTTCGTGTAATGTCTTAGGTAATCCTTTAAGTTAGTACAATAGAAAATACCTGGGTAGGTACAGGTACTTTTAAAATATACCCGGGTACAGGTACTTTTTTTGGGTACAGGTACTTTTCAGGTACAGGTACTTCTGATTGGGTTTGAGTACAGGTACAAGTTCAGGAAAATTGAACAGAGGTATTCAGGTACAGGTACGGGTATAGGTTCAAAAAATCAATGTACCCATGATTCAGGTACAGGTTCAGGTCCAGGTACAACATTTTTGTACCCATGCGGAGCACTAATTGAAGCTGAAGGGTTTCTTCATGACATACATTATTTATGCATTCCTAGAATTTAAAAAAGAATAAAACAAACTCTATTTTCGGTCAATTACGGTAATGAATTTAATACGTACCCGGTTTGTAAACAACTCCCTAATAGTATTGGCATTATTGCTTATTAGAGCGACGCATTTTTTGGGAAAAAGCAAAGTTCTCCACAAAAATATATCCACATATCCTCGTCCAGGTATAAACTTATGCAAAAAGTTTTTGATAATTTTTTTTCTGGCTTTATTCATAACTTCACTAGATAATTTAAAGGTAATAAAGCATTTGCTATTGTTTATTCATAAATATATAATATTTGAGCGTCTTTGCAAAACTTTTTCAACAGCTTTCCTTGTTCGAAGCGATTAGTTACTGGCTTAAACATTTTGACAATCCCGGCTACAGTTAGCAACTTCTGGGTAGTCACATCGGGAAGTGGCTGGATTGGGTCCGGAATCTTGGACGTAATGAAGAGGTTTCCCATCGTGATTCAAAGCGCACACCATTTCGTAGGCGTTCGTTTGAGCTACACAGGCCACGTAGTGAGTACATTTGGTGGGATGAGGGTAGTTCCCATCTTGCTTGCCAGAACAGTCATAAGTAAATGGTGCATCAGCAAGGATCCCTTGTTCTGTGAATACAATTTCATGTCGAAATTTACAAAACGTAATACCGTTTTTAGGAGGAAAAGTTTCACTGAAGCTCTACAAATGTTAAATATGCACTTACGACCGCTGCAACCACCATCTCGATTGCATTTAGCCACTTCAGGATAATCGCACCTGGAAGTTGCTGGATCTGGACCTGAGTCTTGAACATAGTGGAGAGGGTTTCCATCGTGGTTAAGAGCGCATACCATTTCATAGGCATACTTTTGAGCCACACAGGCCACGTAGTGTGTGCATTTGGTAGGATGTGGGTAGTTACCATCCTCCTTACCCGTGCAGTCATACTCAAATAGGCTATTCACATCTTGAATCCCGCTTGATTGAATAACTACAACAATGTCAGAAGGAATACATTATTTAGGTAACGAACTACATCTTGCAGGGAGAGTTAAAATACCATTTATTAAAATTTGAATACAAATTACCTTTCCCGAAGGACTGTCCTTGAAGCAGAACTGTTATGACTACGATTACTGACAAATAACAAAACCCCATCTTGAAAATATGCTTCTCCTGGTGACTACGACCTAATGGTGCAATCGGAATAGATTTGTTTGGTAGAATGAATCAAGTGAAGGAGTTCCCGAGCTTTTATACATTAATTTAATGTAATAATCTGCGTCAACCAGTCAATCGTTATCATTTAATTATGTGTTTGCAGGCATTTATCAAAATTCTCATTGCTCATCGCCTCCAGCTTGGCGTCATGACATGACGTATTGAAAATTGAAGAACTGGATTACTGGAAGATTATCGATTAATAATCCTGATGATAATGAATAAAACTTTACATTTGCCGAAATATTCACAGTGAAGCAATAAGCATTCTTCGATTCTGATAATTGTAGAAATACTCTCACGCTTTAATAATGTATTTATTTTATGTTTCAACTCGTGTGACCGGGATTTTATTGCAAATAGCTGTTTTTGTATGTGTTATATAGGGTTATGGATATGTAAAATCTTGAACATGTAAAGAACACAAAAATGCAATGTTAGAAGTTTAATAGCAAAATATATAGCAGCATGGAGGGTATTTAATTATTAATATTACTAATCGCTACAAGCGGACGTATTGGAAAGACTTTGTTTGTGTGTGCTGTCCATGACATATGGGTCAGGGTCAACAGCCGAAATTTAACCTCTAAAAGACATGTACTTAAAAATCTCAAAATTGTGTCGTATGGATTGCCATTAACATGTCTGTATGGTTTACAAACTATCATTTGTAAATTCTAGTTACAACATCGCTTGCTGATTTGTAATTACATGCATATGTGATGTGGGCAGATGCATGTTTGCATGTTTTTCCAGAAGTAATATCATTAGCTCCTATAATACAGTTTTGAATCTACAAGACGTAGTTTCATGGATGCCCACCAGCTTTGTATTTTAATCCTTTTAGGGACGAAGTGAAATAAAGTTCCCTAATGCTATCGTTTTGATGAGTGGTTGCCAGTTTATCCACATTCGCGATAATGGCCGAACAGTTGTACACTATTACACAATACAACTTTTGCAATGACACAATACGTAATGTGTCAGAATCTTATTGAAGACGTTGAAGATTGTGTCATTCGTTTGACCTTAAGAAATTAAAATGAGCGACATTTAAATGCATGCTAATGCATATGGATCCGACAGAGGTGCTGTCTGAGGTACACCGGTCCCTTCAGATAATTTTAAGGAAGTTGTTATAATTTTAACCGATGGCAAAAAAAATATCGTTCCATCCCTGGCCTTCAGAATTATAATTTTTTTTATCTGCAGCATATACATCCCAGTTGGCACGCGGGTTCTTTCTGATATCAGGAATGCTTCGCATTCCGCCTAATTTCCGAATTTTTAGAATGCATTAAAACTGATTTCAAACAGATTTCAATTTGCATTCGCAAGGACGAAATTTTTCCGAATGACGTCGGAAATTGTTGAGTAGAATGAATCACTTCTCATGTCACTCATTGCTAACATGCAAAATGTAGAGTTAACGATATGGCTCCGAAATACCTCATAAATACAACAGTGACGCATGAGCAATACAAATTGTTAATTCCGTTGGAAAAAACTTTACGCTGCCAGTATTCCAATTCAACTTCAGTCATTGGATGATTCTTATAAAATACAGTAAAACCTGTATATAGAGTTTCTCTAGGGAACCTTAAATTTGACCACTATGTACAGTGGCCACTGTACTTAGTATAGTGGCCATGGACCACTATATTGGGTAAATATATTAAATAAATGGTTTAACGCGTTTGAGAAGACATAATAAAACAATCAGATTTATTTTACATTATCACTAATTTTTGATCGTTTAAAATTTTTCAACTTGTGTTGACAAGAAATTCTATATAACGATAATTATATATAGTAATTCTAAACATTCTTTTTGAATACTAGGTGAAATGGCTTCCAACCATCGCAAATTACTTATTTATTATTGACACCGGCAGATTCTCATCAAATATAATTAAAAAAAATATGATGTCTCTTCTTCCAAGATTCAATCCAACCATTACTTGCTGGCAATCCTGCCTACCGAAATTTTACTTTGCAATTTTCCAATAATTCTAATATTCCCCATTTTTTCGAAATGGAAGTCAACGTTTTTTCGAACTGTGCGTCATGGGACAGGAATATGCTTTATTTAAGAAACTGCAATCTAGAAACAGTAATCTTAAAAATCTGTAGAAATTATGAGCGAAGATTTCCTGTGTACATTGTTTTTAGGGGAGACCATTGTATTCAGAGTTAGAAGCATGCGTTTCGAAGTGAATGGACATAAGCCGTGGTCCATTATTAACAGGGGACCACTATAGAGAAAACCACTGTATACAGGGTTAACGTAACTTTAAAATATAGGGCGCGTGACGGGGACACATGATACTGGCCACTGTGAACAGGAGACCACTTTATAGGTGGTCACTATATACACAGCAATATTAATGAAACTGTTTTGTACTGTAGTCTGCAGTTCCATTGCTACCAAAGGCAATAAACTTCATTTCAGGTGAGTATAATTATAAATTTTAATCAGTCGTTTTTAAGTTTTCGTAGTCATATATGTATGTGTTAATTTCTAATGTGTAAGTCCTATATGTCTGATTGTTAATTTGAATGTGTATATTTCTTTCCTGTGTTTCAGTTACTATTTCTTTCCTGTGTTTCAGTTACTATTTCTTTCCTGTGTTTCAGTTACTATTTCTTTCCTGTGTTTCAGTTACTATTTCTTTCCTGTGTTTCAGTTACTATTTCTTTCCTGTGTTTCAGTTACTATTTCTTTCCTGTGTTTCAGTTACTATTTCTTTCCTGTGTTTCAGTTACTATTTTCAGTGCGTTGAGGAAATTTGGCATTCATTTCGACCTCATGTGACAATGTAAGATCCACATCCATAAAGTAGGCGTCATATTATTTATAATTTTTACTTTCAAAATAATTTACGATGCAATGCACATGAAATGCATAACGTTAACGTGGCAAATTATTTTTGAAGGAACCACTGGTGGACATGTACAACTGGGTACGGAGAAGTGAATCCATTGCGTAGTAGGATGGTAGAAGAAAGAATTGCTGCATCATTATCCGTTTTGCTTTTAAATTTTTGTGCACACAAATCTATTCATCTAATTATAAAAATGTACATATTGTTTGTATTGTGTGAATGATTGTTAATAATTAAACACATGAGTCTGAATTTTTCCTAATTATTTTGAGACCCTACAATATTATTTCTCGTAGTTGAATCCAAAATCAGACAGATGGCGCATTTCAGAAATGCTTCGCAGCTCTGTCGCTAACTGGAGATTTTGCGATATCGTTCCGAAAGTGATACGAAGCGAAAATACGGACATTTGCTACTCATAAAGAAGTCATTCTTAACATATGCTGAAGCATTATTATCAGAACTAGCAATCAAGCCATCCGCCGAGGCGGATGAGATATCTAGACGGCCATTTAAACTGCCAATCAGTATAATATTACCTTATTGTAAGTATGATCATAATACTTCTGGGTAAACACAGTTATGTGTATAAAAACCGTTGCCTTCACCTAATATTTCGCCTTGACTTCCATTTGCGCGTACGCATACTTTAACATTATCCTGTGAACTCGCTCGAGAAAATGCAACGTATAATTGTCCATGAGTGAAAACAGGCTTTGGTAAAAATATGCCAACTTTACTTAAGCTTTGACCTTGCGATTTATTAATTGTCATCGAAAAACTGATTTTGACAGGAAACTGTCTCCTGCGTAACACAAATGGATATTCACCTTCGTTTGAAGTAAGCGAAATACGTGGAAGAAATAGCGTTTCTCCTTTTGCACGACCTGCCAGAACCTCAGCAAATATCAAATTTTGTTTCATTTGCTTAACTATCAGTCTTGTACCATTACAAAGCCCTCTTTTCGTGTTTAAATTTCGAAGTAACATAATAATTACTCCTACCTTTAGTTTCAAGCAATGTGCAGGCATCCCCGAAGGATTAATTGAATTTAAATACACTACTGGATAATTTTGCAGATCACTTTCGTTGGCACTGTCGATGGTGTCTGCACTGGTATAGCACATTTCTTCGCCTGAAAGCATATTCAGCACTTCTTCATTCATTTTTGAAGCATCCTCGTTAAGTGGGCAAAGTATTGCTCGATTAGCGTAATGGTGAATGTTTTCATGGTTTATTCCACCAAATATATCATCTACCAAACTACATGTTATAAAATGATTCGGTATTTCTACAATATCATCTCTTTCGTCACATGTCATATTTAATTTCCCATCTCCAAGCTTAAGGACCCATTCCGAAAATGTCAAATCTTCTCGTGCTCTCATATTTACACTTAATTTATACGTCTCGAAGAATTTCCAATTAGTGCTACTTTTTACATTTGATGCAATTATTGAAATTTTATTCCCACGTTTTACAACGTTAAGGATTTGGCGAAAATCTCCTCCTAATATTATCATTTTCCCTCCAAACGGACTTTTATTGCCCATAATCTCTTATAAGAGTCTATTAACTACATCCAAACTATACTTATCCGCCATTGTGCATTCATCCCATATAATAAGCTGCGAGTTGCGAATTCGATCAGCCTCATTTGAAGATGTTCGCATTGAAGACGTCGTTTCTTTATTAGCATTTGGAGGTATACAAAACTGCGAATGATACGTACGTCCTCCTTTTAATAAAGTGGCTGCAATTCCCGTTGAAGCAACGGCAATAACAACACCTTGTTTACCAGCAAAATTATTTCCGCGTACGTAACTAATTAAAGTTTCATAAACGTAAGTTTTCCCACTTCCTCCCGGGCCATTTAGATGAATGCAATTTTTCCTACAATTTTGCTTATGAATTGCTTCAATTACACTTTTAACTACAATTTTTTGTTGACTATTGAGTTTTTCAAAGTTTTCGGAAAATATTTTATTTTCTTGCTTTATATCAAATGATTCATACATGCTAGATGCCATGTAAAATTGAAGATTTGGCAAACCAAAATTTGTTTCACCACATTTTCTATGCATTTTAAAAATATCTTCTATTTCATGTAGGCACATTTGTTCCGAAACAACTTCAGAATGTTCTCTGCGGAAGTCCTCAATGAGATGTTCTTTATAATGTTGATAAATCTCAACAGCATTAGCCGGCGATCCAAACACACATACTAAGGCAAACAATTGGCGAAGTTGTCTTGGCATTTGGTAAATTAAGGCTTCGTCCAGAGCGTAGTACCATTGCTCATCATTTTCTGCCAAGTTCAATTTGACACATGCATCATGGAACGTGTTACATAAGTTTCCATTAACTGTTTTCAAATCATCAAAAGATAATGCTCCACGTATATTTAATAACAAAATCTTTATTGCGTATCTTTCTAAATTGGATGGACTAACATTATGCATTCTTCCAATAACATTTTCATCAATTTCTTTGCAGCGCTTGTTCCACTTTCCTTTGGAAAATGTATAATAGTTGGGAATATCCGCATAAAGATGTTTTCTTGCTTCTTCATCAATCTGATTAAGTTTAAAGTACGCCAAAAGATTTGAATCTTTCATTTTATCTAATGCTTGTTCCTCATCACCATCATTGTAATATAATGTTTGCTGATTGGGTTCATGAATATGAAGACGGTAGATTGTATGGGATTTATCTTGCATCCAAAACCCAAAAATTCTCCACATTGCTTCCGGTGCACTTACATATCTGGCATTAATATGCTGATTTATTTCATCAACATGTATTGTACTTTCCGTTTCATTTAATAGTATGTCTGCGCAATCATGACCTTTGTATACGTACTTGTAAATATATTTCACAGCTTTAACTGAAGTACATACTTCCACATTTATGTGACAATTGTATTTCAAAAGTAAATAGGGGTTATAGGGAACTACATGCTGATTTGTAAATACAATATTTCTTTTTGTTACTGTAATACCATTGTTCCTACGTCTATACATGGGAAACCCATCTACACTTGTATCAGTGTTTTCAATGAATTCTTTTGGAAAACGTTTTGTGCACAAACCATTTTTCATGCACTTTCCAGAGCAAGGGCCATGTAACATATGAGTAGTTACAGCTTCGTAAAGTTTAGGCTGTAATTCTTTGGATGGAATTTCAGAGGAAACAATTTCATCGACCAGAGCTGGGTCTTTGAGATCTAAATCTGCACCAATCCATAAAATATGAGCATGTGGTAAGCCCCGCTTCTGAAATTCGATCACATAAACAAAACCTTTGCATTTCCCAAAAATTTGACGCTTGGTAATATCTTCGATAATGTTCTTCAATTTCAAGTTAAAAACCCTAGCAATCAAGTCCGGCCGATCTTGTGGACACTGGCCTGGAAATAGATTTTCAGTTACTTCCTTGCATTTTGGATTCATTGTGACTGTTAAATAAATCGGTTTTACCAAATTTCCGAACAATCGCCATAGCATCTTGGTATCGTTGTTGCATATTTCTCGGGCTTCCAATGTAACTTGAAGGGCATATTACGGTACGACCAACGCTTTTACCAGTCGTATCAGCTCTATTGTTAACATATTCTTGCAATGCCGAGTATGAATCTGCTTTTAATTTCTTTTGATTACATCGTAAGTAATTCAGCCTATTTGCTTCCATTCGACAATACCAATCAACCATAAGTTGATGTGTAAGTTTAGCACCACAGAGTAAGTGATTTACTTGATCTTTTCTTATCTGCAAATGAAAGCTAAAATATTGCATTTCAGTTATTTTTGTAGCGTTACTCGTAGATAATCGTGGATTCCAACCGCTTTCCCCCATCGGGAAAAAAGTGGATAACTCAAACCATCTAAAAACTCATTGAGTAAATTAATATTACGAACCATTTGTCCTCCTCTTAAGTAAACTCTTATATCTCTTTCAAATGGTGGCTCGCCTTCATCATTCGTTAAAATAAAATATAGTCGTGATAACGTGATGTGACTGTCAAGGCATTACAGGGTAAATAAACTACAATTGACTTTATTGATAGCATTTCATCATTTGTACAATTAGTATATTTATATAAAAATTTTATAACAAATGTTTTTCTGTTAAAAATGTCTCAAATCATTATATACTGTGTCGTAAGGCAAATACTATTGTGATATCAGTGAAATAAATTATTCTTTCTCTCTAAACATCTAAGTCAGATAATCAATCATAATGGAATGAATAAATAAATGTTACCGCAAATCTGGATCCTTTAAGCGAATTTCTTTCTCAATACATACATAAAAACTGGAGAATCACAAATGATCTTATTATCAGTTTGTTATATGATCAAATTTACTTCTTTTCTCACAACAGAGTTTATTTGATAATAATGGAGAACTTTTCCAGCAGGTATCCGAGTAGCAAGAAGTTTGAAGTCTATTTAAATTATTTAATGAAGCCTGTACATAAAAAAGTCGGAAATTTAATTTTTTACATTTTCATCCACATTGAAAATGACATTTTTCATTTAATGACAATGGACATTATCTTTATTTGGATAGATCTTGTTTTGCTATTACTCCTTGTTTACCAATTCACTGAGCCTGATAATTAGTACTATTACCGTAGAAACCATGTTGTGAGATTATTAGAAGAATTTTATTATTGACTTCAAGTGTCATACAATTTTCCAAAATACTATAAATCGACTATAAATAGATAAATATATATGGTCCACGGGACTGGATGACTATCGTAATTAGAGATGCATTATCAGTAGCTGTTCAATACAGGCGTACAATTATTATGTGGTTTACATATAAAACTCCAGGATTGTTTCTTATCACTTTTGTCGGATCTATGGTTAATGCATTTTCTTGAATTTCCTTGCCACATTGACAATAACCACGTAAGGAATTTTATTACTATAGGAGTTATTATTTTTAATCAAACTCCTAATCTTGCTACTCTGAAGCGAATTTGTTTACATTAAGCGGTGTCAAAATATTTGCAGGGTTAAATGTTACGTCAGAATTAATACTCACTAATTATTAATTAATGTCAGCGATGTTCATTATTCACCCTGTTTATTAAGATTATTTCTTCTCATTTTCTTCTTCCCCGTCTTTGACATCTATATCTTCATCTTGTTCCTCCTCTTCGTCCAAAAGCATCTTCTCCATCAATTTATCCCCTTCATCGTCAATGAAACCTTCCTGTGGATGTTTTGCAGCATTAGAACCTGAGGTAAATGTTGAAGTTCCAACAACAGATACGGTCCCACAATGGCCAGCAGGTATTGAGCTGACTGACGTTCCTTCAGGATGCCACTGTCCTCGTCGGAAGAGATCTTCCATTTCTCGAATTCTGCGATTCAATAGGGAAGCTTGAGTTTGCCAGATCATGCCGGCTTGAGTTCGTAGTCTGCATATACAGCAAAAATGCTGACCAGCTAAAACCAAATTAACGTTGTCAAAAAAATTTCTATTAAAAAAGAATAGCGGTTCGTATTTCTTTCATTCGAGCAAAAATAAATGCTTTAAAATAAAAATCAGAGCATTTTTTTAAAGAATGAAAAAAAATTAACCGCCATGCTTCAACATGTCACATACATAAGTGACGACTGCCATCATCAAGACGACGTCTTTCAAATTAGTACAGGTCTGGCGTTTTGGGAATTTTTACAATTTTCTATTTATAATTTCAGGTACCAGAAAAAACTTGACCATAAAACGGTATAAATATACATTTAACTTACGATGGAGGTAGGATAAGGAACACCTTGGGCATCGGTTCCAGCCAGGTGGTACTTCTGGATATTGAGGAACAGTCGAATTCTGACATTTAGGATTTCTGCAGAATTCTGTAGAAAATAAAATAAGTAAAGACTTGAAATCACCGAATTCATTACGACACTTCTGTACTTGGGGTACACGGGACTGATAGTGCTAACCATCTGGCTTGTCACATCCACTATTGGTTATATTATATGGCCTTCATACTATTATTTATTTTGCAAAGCAAATCCGTCAACATGTTTAACATTGTCTCTTGGCATTACGTGTAACATAGTTAGGAATTATGGCATAAGAATTGGGACCACTTACTCCACTCTTCCTTTACGGTGTGCCCGCAGACAGAACAATAACTATCTCTGTAAAGCAAGACCCGCGGTAGGTAGAACTTTTCCTTCCCTCCGGGAGGTGGATTACCGCCAGGTCCATCATCTTGTCCACTGCTTCCAGCACATGCTGATTGCCTCGAAAATTCTTGCTTGTAAGGTCCCATTACAATAAATTCGTGAAAATTTTAATGGTGACGCTTGAGTTTTTTTGACCAACTATTTTAAATCGACCTCACAATACAAATTCCAACAATCGAATGATCTGATTTTCCATTGATTCACGGTAATATTTGGTTTTCCATTGGAGAATCAGTTTGGTGTCCCGTCCGGTTTTGTTGGGTTATTAACCAGTAAAAATGAAGAGCTCTATTGCAAGGACCATTCGCCAGCTTTCATTTTATTGGCCATGTGATCTGCAATAGATGACCTTCAACGTTTACTTCAAATGACCTTTGATGGCAGCAAGAGTGACACGTCATAATAAACACAATATCACGTGAACTGCATATCTCTTCACAGGAGTTAAAGGTCATTTGTTGTTCCTATTGATTCCTATGGTTACAGTTTGTTTGGAGTAGTAATTGTGAAAAAAATGGTATAAGACAGAAAGTGAAAAAGCAGAAACAATACAATCATAACAAAAAGCCGCAATCTTTTATCATGCAATGTACATACATACGTTAGTTCGGGGCCACATATCGTAGTTCGGAAAATTAAACTTTGGTCCAATTATCGTAGTTGCCCCTTCTTTACTCTCTATTTTAATTTTTTCTGCTTTGTAATCCAAAGTGGTATCATTTTGTGTTGACTTGAACAGGATTAAGTGGCAGTAACACTTGGTTACTATAACTTTAGCCTGTTAAAGTAAACAAAAAAATGTTAAAAAAGAATAGCGGTTCGTATTTCTTTCATTCGAGCAAAAATAAATAAATACTTTAAAATAAAAATCAGAGCATTTTTTTAAAGAATGAAAAAAAATTAATCGCCATGCTTCAACATGTCACATACATAAGTGACGACTGCCATCATCAAGACGACGTCTTTCAAATTAGTATATAGGAGAGCAAAAATAAATAAATGCTTTAAAATAAAAATCAGAGCATTTTTTTTAAAGAATGAAAAAAAATTAATCGCCATGCTTCAACATGTCACATACATAAGTGACGACTGCCATCATCAAGACGACGTCTTTTAAATTAGTATATAGGATGAGATCAGTGCCTTCGCACACATGATGCCGCATTGAATTCAGTACGATATCAGTGTGCTGGCTGGGATGTGTCCAATCGTTTTCATGACGTTCAAGTTGCTTGTTTCAAAATTACAGTCGACCGGAGCTTCCCGTGTACACGAAAGAGCTTTAAAAAAGCGTAGGAAAAGGTAAAAGAGGTAATACGATAAATTTATTATATATAAGGCATAGGTAATGTAACGGGGTACTTGTCTTATTAGCCTCATATTGTTATTCAATACTATAGCTCCTTATCGAGTTCGAGTATACCAGCGAGTATCGAGTACTAGTTCGAGTCGAGTACGGTCAAATTTTTGTGAATACTCGATACTTGAAATGGGTTTCGAGTACGGGTAACGATTTTTCACATACTTACGAGTACGAGTATCAAACGAGTACGAGTCCAATAAAAATACTCATAAGGGTTATCGAGTTCGAGTTCGAGTACCATATGCTCAATATACGAGTACGCGTACACGTGCACACAAGTGTTGCAAACTTTTGAATTTCCAGTAAAGAGACGAAGGCGCTAATATGAAATTAAATTAAAATGACTTATTGCATCCTAAGAGAATGTCCATTGGTGGAGAAAAATCACTGTTCAATTGTGGTCTTGTTATTATTAAATACTCGAGTATGAAGACTCGAGTCACGGCACGAGTACGGGATTTCGGTATTAACAGTTCCGTACTCGCGAGTATGAAACAAGTTCGGGTTCTGAAATGGAACTCGGTCGCTTATTTCAAGTATTTTCCTGAGTACTCGTATATGTGGCGAGTACGAGTACCTTGGATTGGAGTTCATACTCGATGCTTCGATTTCGAGTACGAGTTCGAGTACGGTTCCGCAAGGTAATCACTCAATAAGGAGCTATATTCAATACTGCACTAGTGTTTCTTGTCAATTGCAAGTTAACCGCAATTACTAATTCAACTTGCAAGTTCGGCTCAATTGCGGTTATTGAACATCTGGGAATTGCAATTATTGTACTTATCGGTGCAATTATATTGAAATGTTTTTGCAATTGTACTGATCGGGGCAATTATATTGAAATGTTTTTGCAATTGTACTGATCGGGGCAATTATATTGAAATGTTTTTGCAATTGTACTGATCGGGGCAATTATATTGAAATGTTTTTGCAATTGTACTGATCGGTGCAATTATATTGAAATGTTCGGTTATTTGCGTCGTTTAATTGCCACATTTTAGCAAGTAGCAGTTACGGCATTACACCTACTTGCATTATCAAGTACAATTGTAATTGCAAGTATTTCCAACACTTGCACCGACAGACGTACTTACTAGACTTGCTTACTGTTCATTACTTCACGATAGTTTGAATCTCCGTGACCAGTTGCAGCAGATCGAATATTAAGAACGTTATGAACAAGAACATATTTTGAAAATATAGTGCAAACTCCATAATTAATGACTTTATTAACGCAAAATACACTTCTTAAAACATGGTTGAATTTTCTGCTGTAGCAATGGCTTTATCGTCCTTTTCTGAAAATGTATTTTGGATTTGTTCTTCGAATTCCTTGAAACGTTGTTGGGAGTTGGCGATGTTTAAATTCTATAGAAAATTGTCGTTCCACCACATTCCACCAATGTAGAGCAGTTCCTTTGAGTAGATAATCCATATTTTCGAATTTTCATTTGTCAGTCAGTTTGAAATGAGTACATCGGTAGTTTAAGGATTTCAGCCACGTTTTACATGATGATTGTCCATCGTAGGTGGGAATGTTGGAGAATATTTCGTTCGGTAAGAATGAAGTCATGGTTAATATCTATTGCTGACTGTCAGGATTATGTTCATGAGGACCATGGGGTTGGCTTAGCAGTGAGAGATGGTCGGGTCGCAGCAACTTCCACCGATTGAGAAAAAGCAGTTAAATGACAAGTCTTTATAATTTTTTAAAAATTTGAAGGGGTTTGTTCTGATTTTACCTATTTCTTTAAATAATTAATGTTGTTGTGATTTTTAAAAAAATTGGGCAGGGGTTTCCCCAATATTTACACTTTTTCAATTTTTTTTGAGGTTTAAGTAATTTTGAATGAGTTCAACTACTGGTCAGACGCAAACGTCAACACAGGTCAGAACTCTGATGTAAAGATCAAACACAGGTCGGACGGTAAAGTCAACTCTGGTCGGATCAAATGTTAACCTTGAACACTAGAAAAATATTACTTGTCAGTAACACAGAATTAGGTAGATGGTGCCTTTAATTTTCACTTGTGACACTTTAAAACTATTGGATGTGAGTAATCTGGTTAACGTAAAGAACCAGTAGTCACAACCAGTAGGGGAATCACTTGGTCAGCGGACTTGGTCACCAAACGAACCAAAAGTTAGATCGGAGCACTGGTGTCGTTAAAAATAAATCAAATAGTGTGGGGTTTTGTTTAGTTTAGTATGTGCACAAATTCTGATTGTTCGGTGGGGGCGGGGAAATAACGGTGATGAGGATGAGTCAAGAAACCCGCACCTTGTAGGAATGTAAAATGTATGAGTGAAATAGTGTAGGGTGGCTCAGTGGTAGAGAGTAGTAAAGATAGGTCAAGTTATGTCAAGAGCTAAACCAGGAATGATTCTCTTAATTTATTCGACCGAATAGATCGTAGTCATTTAGTTAGCTAAGTATCGTGTAGTAAGTATTGGTTAATATCTTTCATAATATTATAATTCATTATTTCTAAAACTAGCAATAATTGTTTGACTTAATAATAACAACTACAGTTATTCTAATAATGTCGTAACACTTCTCCTTCCCGGGGTGGGGTGTTTTGAGACTGTGACATCTCTCCGTCATGGGAGTGTTATAGGTCAAGCACTTCTGGTCATAGCAATGGATTGGAATTAACTAATTTGCATTTATTCTGGTAGTAGTCGTGGTGTTCTTGAATGCATTGTTATCCATTGTCTGAAGGCATAACAGTCACGTAGTTTGTGATTGCCAGTATTACAGAATGAACAAGTTGGTGGTAATGTTGTGTTTGTGGAGATTCGTAAAGTGTGGGTAGGGTAATTCTTGTTTTCTGTATAGTGGTTACTAAAGCGTCTTCGTTGTTGTAAGTCCTTTCTTGGGAAGTTGGCATGTCTTTTATTGGAATTTTTCTGAGGGTGGTATTTATGTTGGTTATTCCAACTCTGTTGTTTGTTCAGATCTCTGAAATTATTTGTTTGGTGAAGTCTATATGAATAATTGGGAAACAATGAGTGATTGCTTATTCGGTTGCGAGATTTTGCATTCTTGAATGATTTGTGGGGTAGTGTGTGAATTTGTATCATGTGTCGGTGTAGATCTTCGAGAACAGGTAGGGTTGTTGGATGTTTGGGAATTGGGAGTTAGAGATGATATGCTTGGTAGTGGGATGAAATCGGTGATGTTGTGGATGGGTAACGGGGATAATCGGGGTATATGGAGATTTTGGGAACGTTTTGGGAATAAGGGATAACGAAGGTGGATATTTCCGGTTTGGTGGGGGAGTGGGAGGACTATTAAATACGATTGACATTAATGGGATGAGATTTGGGTTGGTTCTATAATTATTGTTGATATGGTGGGAGGTTTCCGTGATGACTCGTTGTGTAGCCTGATGATCTCCCTTCTTCATCAGGCGGTCTAGTTTCCCGGTTTCCAGTTTTGATCTTGACTTGAATAATATTGGTCACGGTTTAAATCGTAGGTGGTATTGAAATGATGGAGTTGATGTGGGTTGTGATTAGGAAATTGTTCGTCGAGTTGTCTGAATTGTTGTTGAGTTGTAGGGTCGTTTCGTTGTTGATAGTGATTATTTGGGTTGCTGGTAAGATGTTAGTCTCATTAAGCCATCGTTTGAAGGTATGACAGTGGCGTAGTTGGTGGGTGTTTGTATTACAGAAGGGGCAAGTGTGGGATGTAGTTGTTTGGGGTAGTTGAGTTGGTATCTGGTCTGTCGTTATAGGCGTATTCAGAGTTTGAAGTAGTGGTTGGCTGGTGTTTCTTATTGGGAATTCGTAACGTTTGGACATGTCTGTTGGAGGTTGTTGTTGTAGAAGTTGAGCGTTGTAGGATTGTAATTTAGAGGTATAGAAATCTAATTGTTTTTGAAATTGTTCAATGGTACCGTCAGCGCCAAGTTTTAGTTGTAAATTCCAGGTCAGATCTCGAGGTAGTCCTTGTTATAGGTAGTCGAGTTTACAGGAGTCAGTCATTGTAGGGTCCATACGTTTAAAAATACTTAATTTTTTGTAGATGTAATCGCTAGCGTTGTCTGTTTCAGCATGAAATATAGTGGTTGAATTTTCTGCTGTAGCAATGGCTTTATCGTCCTTTTCTGAAAATGTATTTTGGATTTGTTCTTCGAATTCCTTGAAACGTTGTTGGGAGTTGGCGATGTTTAAATTCTATAGAAAATTGTCGTTCCACCACATTCCACCAATGTAGAGCAGTTCCTTTGAGTAGATAATCCATATTTTCGAATTTTCATTTGTCAGTCAGTTTGAAATGAGTACATCGGTAGTTTAAGGATTTCAGCCACGTTTTACATGATGATTGTCCATCGTAGGTGGGAATGTTGGAGAATATTTCGTTCGGTAAGAATGAAGTCATGGTTAATATCTATTGCTGACTGTCAGGATTATGTTCATGAGGACCATGGGGTTGGCTTAGCAGTGAGAGATGGTCGGGTCGCAGCAACTTCCACCGATTGAGAAAAAGCAGTTAAATGACAAGTCTTTATAATTTTTTAAAAATTTGAAGGGGTTTGTTCTGATTTTACCTATTTCTTTAAATAATTAATGTTGTTGTGATTTTTAAAAAAATTGGGCAGGGGTTTCCCCAATATTTACACTTTTTCAATTTTTTTTGAGGTTTAAGTAATTTTGAATGAGTTCAACTACTGGTCAGACGCAAACGTCAACACAGGTCAGAACTCTGATGTAAAGATCAAACACAGGTCGGACGGTAAAGTCAACTCTGGTCGGATCAAATGTTAACCTTGAACACTAGAAAAATATTACTTGTCAGTAACACAGAATTAGGTAGATGGTGCCTTTAATTTTCACTTGTGACACTTTAAAACTATTGGATGTGAGTAATCTGGTTAACGTAAAGAACCAGTAGTCACAACCAGTAGGGGAATCACTTGGTCAGCGGACTTGGTCACCAAACGAACCAAAAGTTAGATCGGAGCACTGGTGTCGTTAAAAATAAATCAAATAGTGTGGGGTTTTGTTTAGTTTAGTATGTGCACAAATTCTGATTGTTCGGTGGGGGCGGGGAAATAACGGTGATGAGGATGAGTCAAGAAACCCGCACCTTGTAGGAATGTAAAATGTATGAGTGAAATAGTGTAGGGTGGCTCAGTGGTAGAGAGTAGTAAAGATAGGTCAAGTTATGTCAAGAGCTAAACCAGGAATGATTCTCTTAATTTATTCGACCGAAAAGATCGTAGTCATTTAGTTAGCTAGGTATCGTGTAGTAAGTATTGGTTAATATCTTTCATAATATTATAATTCATTATTTCTAAAACTAGCAATAATTGTTTGACTTAATAATAACAACTACAGTTATTCTAATAATGTCGTAACAATATAGTGCAAACTCCATAATTAATGACTTGATTAACGCAAAATACACTTCTTAAAACATTGTGCTTATATACGAACAATACTATATGTTACACTGTACACTATGACAATAAGAGATGCCCTTATAAAGATTTTTGGTTATGCAGTAGTAATTTCCATTCCCAGTGCTTGTTCCAGTGATTAATAATATATGGGACAGAGTGCACAATTGGGCATCATTTTCCGGCCTCATGAACATACGTTATAGCTCGAGTATAGGATTTTTCAAAACATTTTAATTAAACTGTGTTCATTCAAAGCACATTTAAAAATACTATTGTTTCCAGGATTTCTATACCATTTTGCCTTGATATTCACTGAAACCACAGTAAAAATTGTTCGAATTATGAATTCGGTTAAGGGGAAATGCTGTACCGACCACTTGAGTGATTATTTACTATTGCAAACGTGAGGATAAACATCAAGTACAGAATAACGGAGTGATGAAGCAACAGAAGGGGAGAAGGAAGAATGAAGAGACGAATGAAGGAAGGGAAAAGTAAATATAAATGTAAACATTTAATATGTCAATACCAGGAAATAGCACTTTTGCATGCGGACCCGTCGGTTTGACGTGAGTGCTGACGTGCTTATTGGTTGACGTTAGACAGTACAATTTTACCTTTTAAGTATCAGAAAACAATGCTGAAGTTTATCTGTGATTGAAAAACTGTGACTAATGGACTAATGGGGAAATTGCTTCATGAGTTCTTTTTGTTTATTGCAAAGGAAATTGAATCTACTGACGTGGATGAAACTAATACCGCCTTTAGGATTTGTCAAGTAACCCGTTATATTACCTATACCTTATATGTATATATATAGTAAATTAATCGTATTACCTAACTCTTTTACCTGTCCTACGCTTTTTGAAAGCTCTTTCGTGTACACGGGAAGCTCCGGTCGAAAGTAAATTTGAATATAGCACCATGAACATCAAGAAAACGATTGGAAACATGCATATACTGGAGACTTCTAAAATCTGAAGGCCAGGGATGGAACGATATTTTTTTTGCCATCGGTTAAAATTATAACAACTTCCTTAAAATTATCTGAAGGGACCGGTGTACCTCAGACAGCACCTCTGTCGGATCCATATGCATTAGCATGCATTTAAATGTCGCTCATTTTAATTTCTTAAGGTCAAACGAATGACACAATCTTCAACGTCTTCAATAAGATTCTGACACATTACGTATTGTGTCATTGCAAAAGTTGTATTGTGTAATAGTGTACAACTGTTCGGCCATTATCGCGAATGTGGATAAACTGGCAACCACTCATCAAAACGATAGCATTAGGGAACTTTATTTCACTTCGTCCCTAAAAGGATTAAAATACAAAGCTGGTGGGCATCCATGAAACTACGTCTTGTAGATTCAAAACTGTATTATAGGAGCTAATGATATTACTTCTGGAAAAACATGCAAACATGCATCTGCCCACATCACATATGCATGTAATTACAAATCAGCAAGCGATGTTGTAACTAGAATTTACAAATGATAGTTTGTAAACCATACAGACATGTTAATGGCAATCCATACGACACAATTTTGAGATTTTTAAGTACATGTCTTTTAGAGGTTAAATTTCGGCTGTTGACCCTGACCCATATGTCATGGACAGCACACACAAACAAAGTCTTTCCAATACGTCCGCTTGTAGCGATTAGTAATATTAATAATTAAATACCCTCCATGCTGCTATATATTTTGCTATTAAACTTCTAACATTGCATTTTTGTGTTCTTTACATGTTCAAGATTTTACATATCCATAACCCTATATAACACATACAAAAACAGCTATTTGCAATAAAATCCCGGTCACACGAGTTGAAACATAAAATAAATACATTATTAAAGCGTGAGAGTATTTCTACAATTATCAGAATCGAAGAATGCTTATTGCTTCACTGTGAATATTTCGGCAAATGTAAAGTTTTATTCATTATCATCAGGATTATTAATCGATAATCTTCCAGTAATCCAGTTCTTCAATTTTCAATACGTCATGTCATGACGCCAAGCTGGAGGCGATGAGCAATGAGAATTTTGATAAATGCCTGCAAACACATAATTAAATGATAACGATTGACTGGTTGACGCAGATTATTACATTAAATTAATGTATAAAAGCTCGGGAACTCCTTCACTTGATTCATTCTACCAAACAAATCTATTCCGATTGCACCATTAGGTCGTAGTCACCAGGAGAAGCATATTTTCAAGATGGGGTTTTGTTATTTGTCAGTAATCGTAGTCATAACAGTTCTGCTTCAAGGACAGTCCTTCGGGAAAGGTAATTTGTATTCAAATTTTAATAAATGGTATTTTAACTCTCCCTGCAAGATGTAGTTCGTTACCTAAATAATGTATTCCTTCTGACATTGTTGTAGTTATTCAATCAAGCGGGATTCAAGATGTGAATAGCCTATTTGAGTATGACTGCACGGGTAAGGAGGATGGTAACTACCCACATCCTACCAAATGCACACACTACGTGGCCTGTGTGGCTCAAAAGTATGCCTATGAAATGGTATGCGCTCTTAACCACGATGGAAACCCTCTCCACTATGTTCAAGACTCAGGTCCAGATCCAGCAACTTCCAGGTGCGATTATCCTGAAGTGGCTAAATGCAATCGAGATGGTGGTTGCAGCGGTCGTAAGTGCATATTTAACATTTGTAGAGCTTCAGTGAAACTTTTCCTCCTAAAAACGGTATTACGTTTTGTAAATTTCGACATGAAATTGTATTCACAGAACAAGGGATCCTTGCTGATGCACCATTTACTTATGACTGTTCTGGCAAGCAAGATGGGAACTACCCTCATCCCACCAAATGTACTCACTACGTGGCCTGTGTAGCTCAAACGAACGCCTACGAAATGGTGTGCGCTTTGAATCACGATGGGAAACCTCTTCATTACGTCCAAGATTCCGGACCCAATCCAGCCACTTCCCGATGTGACTACCCAGAAGTTGCTAACTGTAGCCGGGATTGTCAAAATGTTTAAGCCAGTAACTAATCGCTTCGAACAAGGAAAGCTGTTGAAAAAGTTTTGCAAAGACGCTCAAATATTATATATTTATGAATAAACAATAGCAAATGCTTTATTACCTTTAAATTATCTAGTGAAGTTATGAATAAAGCCAGAAAAAAAATTATCAAAAACTTTTTGCATAAGTTTATACCTGGACGAGGATATGTGGATATATTTTTGTGGAGAACTTTGCTTTTTCCCAAAAAATGCGTCGCTCTAATAAGCAATAATGCCAATACTATTAGGGAGTTGTTTACAAACCGGGTACGTATTAAATTCATTACCGTAATTGACCGAAAATAGAGTTTGTTTTATTCTTTTTTAAATTCTAGGAATGCATAAATAATGTATGTCATGAAGAAACCCTTCAGCTTCAATTAGTGCTCCGCATGGGTACAAAAATGTTGTACCTGGACCTGAACCTGTACCTGAATCATGGGTACATTGATTTTTTGAACCTATACCCGTACCTGTACCTGAATACCTCTGTTCAATTTTCCTGAACTTGTACCTGTACTCAAACCCAATCAGAAGTACCTGTACCTGAAAAGTACCTGTACCTGAAAAGTACCTGTACCCAAAAAAAGTACCTGTACCCGGGTATATTTTAAAAGTACCTGTACCTACCCAGGTATTTTCTATTGTACTAACTTAAAGGATTACCTAAGACATTACACGAAATAAAAAATTAAAATATCTGCCACCAAGACATTTTGACTTAGTAAATTTATTTATCATATTAGATCTTACTTTATTTTTTATTCTTCGAAAGCATGATTAATTGTAAGTACTGGAATTATCAGTAGCTATAAAATCTTTTTTAAATTCTAGGAATGCATAAATAATGTATGTCATGAAGAAACCCTTCAGCTTCAATCAGTATCTGTAAAACATCTTTTAAACTCGTCTATTCAATATATATTTAAAATATTATTACATTTTGGGACTGTCCATTTGGTACATAAAATCTAGTAAGTACTTAATAATGCAGGTTTTGTTTCGTCTCGTCTTAGTTTTTGTGTTTGCACTGCTGCAAAAAGAGAAGAGACTCAAGGCTTTGAGGACAGAAGTGAGTATTTTCTTCCAAATTGCAAACACAATATAATCATAGATTTTTAAAATGCCTCACCACATTTTGAAAATCCGTCGGTGGTTTGTATCTCGAATGGGAAATTTTTATAGTGACCGAAATAACAATCTGTTATTTATATACATATTACCCTTCACCCTAAAATTCGCAACCTGGTCCCGAGCTGTACCATTTCATTACAGCATGGAGACAAGGATGCTGGCAGTTCCGCCAAGGAAGGATTTATGCCTTTGGATGGTTTTCCATAGTGGTCGGACCAATTCAGTTTAAATTGCAATTTTACAATTCAATTCAATTCAGTTCAATTCAGGGATTTTTCAATTCAATTCAATCGTTTACTGAACCGAATAATTCAATTCACCTGTTGAATCAAATTGAATTGTTTTGTTTGAATTCCAATTCAAAACAATTTCAGGCTGAATCAAAACCGATATTGTAAGGATAAGTTTAGCACCATCTTTGCGTCAATATAATCCACAGGTCACTCTCTTGGAGGAGTTCTTTATTGGTTGAAATCGTAATACGTAAAAAAACGACAAACTGTTCCACTGATTTCAATGGAATTTTTTTACACTTACCAGTCTGTACTACTAGTTAATTTTTTTCAAAAATTATCAAAATGTTATTTTTTCAAAATTTTGCATTTTTATTTTTCAAATGAGCTCAACATAATGCTATAAAAAGGGCAAGGAGAGATGGCCTTAGCTGACACGCCACCCTAGCCACCTTGACAGTATTTAAATATGCTCGGCGAACCAAATGGTTTACAATTCAGTTCAGTTCATAGAGTGAACTGAATTGAATTGAATTGTTTTTTACTGAACCGAATTGAAACCCATATTTTAATCCAGTTCAGTATTCGAACTGGATTGAATTGTAAATTTTGAATTGAATTGAATTGTTCCGACCACTAGTTTTCCATACATTCGTTACTATCCGTGTCATAATATTATATAGCGTTCCAGGAAGACATCCCGAGTTTACCTTTTCATTGAATAGCAGCGTTCAGAATACAGTGGATTTAATACTTTACATTAGTGTTGCTCCTCTGTTTTTAGGGTTTTATATCCACATGTTTACTGCCGTTACTAAGCATTCTTTAATTATTTGATTCGTCAACTCGTACAATAAGTTTGATCAAGAGTTCGGAGGTGAGTAGTTTACACTTACGTGATTGCTTACTCACAATTTTGAAATTCAAAATGCGACACTCATATTAATTTGTTACCTCAATTTTAAGGAATAAAATAAAATGTACTTCGGTTTTAAGTAGGACCACTGTACAGGGTGCCTCATACAGTATTCTTGTTTCTTCCCCAATCCCACATAATGGAGCAAGTAATACCATGCATGCAACGATTCATTCAATGAACTAGTTCGTTGAAATATTTTTTCTTCTTTTCTGAAATATTTCTAGATTTGAGTGAACTTGAGTGAACTCAAAACCTATCAATTTATGTAACGAATGAGTTTGAATCGAACTATTTGGCAAATGCAACGAATGTAAATGAACGTGAATGGATACGTTGTAGGTACGATTCAGAGATCTAAATTGAACTGAATGTGAGAATACGTATTACGGAACTCTGATTTAAAGTATATGTTCCTAGTGCTTAAGCGGAAGATATGCCTGGAAATTTCTAATTTTCAACTAAAAATAAAATTTAAGATTGAAATAGGAACTTTAAATTAAATATTCATGATTGAACTGAATGGATTCACGGGAATGATAATATGAACGTGAATTGAACTTTTTATTTTAACGTTCAATTTGAGTGAACGTGACTGAACGCAAAAAGACATGCTGATGAATTGAACTGAGTGTGAATGGTATAACCAATAACAATGAACTGAGTGTGAGTGAGCGCTGCGCGAAAGAAAATAAAATGAACTGAACTTGAATTGAACTTTTCCCCAAAGTTGCATGCATGAGTAATACATTATTCGAATCCACACATTGTAGCCAGGGCTGGAGTATTCGAAAAATATGGATACGATTCTGATTAGGATTAACCCTTAAGGATTCCAATCCCAATTCAAATGTATTTGTTTCCAAAAATAAAAATTCCAATCCAATTTATTCGAATATTTTCTATGAATTCCAATATAATTCAAATACTTTAGTTATTAAATATTAATAAATGGAGGTACTAGATTCCTGAAAAACATTGTAACTTTGCAATTAAATTTAAACCAGAAAGTATCTAAATTCGGCAATTATGAATGAAAATATGCCAGCTCATTTTATAAAGGCATTACTGCTAATCTACACATGTATCATAACCCTATAAAACTTGTTGATTCACTGTTTTACAGGGATATTGTAGTAGTAAAACAGTTAGCTGCATGCTTTTTCCCCTGACAAAATTAGACCCCTTTTTACCAATTGAGAAAATTAGTGACAAATGAATTCATTGCATACAGTTTGCAGCAAATTTATTTCCAGAAAAAAATTATTATATTTAATCAGCGTCATTTTGTGGAGACAAACATAATAATAAATTTTGTATTCCAATGAGTAGTTTAAAAAAGTTATGTAATGTGTAATGACTGACTGAAAACTTCGTTGTTTGAATTTACGAGATAAACTTTGAAAGGTCACGGTTTTTTCGGATATTTTAGCATTGGATACAGTATTCAAATATATTTTGAATACTAATTCGAATACGGATATTTCTTTTCGATTCAATATAGATTTAAATACTTGAAAAAATATATTTACAAATACCAATTCCGATAAAAATACCAAAAAATAGGAATGAAATACCGATTCCAATTCTAATTCCGCTTCGAATGACCAGCCCTGATTGTAGCAAACCTTTTTTCAGATTTTCTAAAAGTTCCACCTGCGTAATGGGTTATGAACTTGAGTCAAAGTTGGAAGGTTTAACGGAATTGAAATTCAACCCCAAAGTAAAAGTATTTCAACCTCAAATTTCTTCTCAAATATTTCTGTGACACTCACCTCTATCAACTTCGCCTCACACAATTTTAGGTCGTAAGACAGAAATTTTTGACATAGGAAGACGAATGTTAGACTCAAATTGGCTACAAATGCAGCTGTGCAAAATAGCTTTATAGTTAACATTTTCTACAAAAGAGCTTGCAAAGGTGTTTAAGAAAAATATTGGTGTAGAAATAAATTAGGGCGTCAAAAATTGATCGATTCGGCTGAAACAAATGTTAGAATATCTGTAAAAAGAATTGTCTACAAACTACAAAGTAGGGGAAACAAATAAGTTATGCACCCTTATATGTGGGACAAGGGAAAGAAAAAGTATATTAAATATCCCATAAATATCCATTTACAATGCCCTTCCTTGGAGCCCATCAATCCTACAGTAGTACTATTATATTATGTACTTGTATATATGTACTTATGTAGAGTCCTTTCTCGGTGAGTCATCAATCTTGCAGTATTTCACCAGCCAGTATTTACTTGTGCAGTTGCTCGTGATCATCGGATGAACAATCGTCTATAGTTTATCGCCCACAATTTTAGTATTTATGTATATATTCCCGAAATCCGCAATTATGCCCATGTTCTCCTGCAGCCTTGAAAACCCCTGTTACTACCCTATTGCTTGGACCGTAACCTCTTTATTATTTGATACATGGTTTTTAATGTATATTCTAATGTCTCTCGTCTTCTACCTGACACAACTTCTGCTACCGGCGTTTGGGATTGCGGCTAGTATCGAACGGCTTAGGTAAAAGTCTTGGAGTATTTATTAATATTTGTCTAAAGTAAACCTCCCTGTTTACTTTTACCTTATTATGTAGTTTACGAAAATACCTCGAGGGTTAAGAAATTACAATAGCAAGTTGACATTTCTCCAGTGTAAATAGAGACATGATTAATTATATACAGCATCTATATTATATGTAACCAACTATCTATATTTTCATGTTACACTTTTACAGAAGTCATTTAAGAACTCCGGTGGAGTGGAAGGAAGCCCAGGAAACTTATTCACAACTTCAGATTTTCATATTGTTTATTAATCGGGTCTGTAATGCATTCTTGGGTCCAGTATTTCAATCTTTATTTCTGCTGGTAGTAGTTGTACTAACAATTGCATTCACTACATTCTAAAAACTTGGAATTCGTCTAGGTTATGTATACCTCGCATTTGTAGTTTCCATATTTCTGTGTTTTGGCATGGCATTTGCAATCCTTAAGTACGCCTCCCAGCTACGAGCCGCTTCTAGATTATTCCTTGAAGCCTCAAAACAGGAGTTTCACAAAAATAAACGATTATGCGTATGTCCTTTTGAGAGAATTGAGATGAACCTATCCATGAGCGTGAGGTCTCTGAAGCAAGCACAGCTGTATGGTCAAATCGGAAGCTTTTATAGAATCGGGGAAGGGGCCTGTTTACGATTTTGTCAAGCCGCCATCGAAAACATCGTCACTGTTCGTTTAACTTTCTTGAAATCATAAAATACAGTTTCCCAAAATCAGTATCTATTTTTTATTTAATTACTCTTAAACTGTACATACTCCGAAAATCTACAACGTCCACTATCTTTTCATGTCTGATTTATGGAACCATATAGTTGTGCACATTACATGTCCATGTACGAAATGTAACCAGTTTGAAGTTTTAAAGTAATCGTTCAAAATTAAAAAATTTTCCTTAAATAAATATTTGTGAAAACTCGTATGCAAGATATGCATAATCATGTAAGAGTGCCTACCTCTTGAATTGAGTGCTGACGTGATTATTGACTGACGTTAGGCACTAATAGGACAATTTTATTTTCGGTCAAAAAACAATGCGGGAGTTTATCTGTGAATGACAATAGCTTCGGAATAGTTCTGGATTTTATGGAGATTAAGGTGACTGATTTGACTCATTGTCAGATTGGAACAAAGTCTGATACACGGGCTGAGGGGATATTTAAAATAAGAAAAACTGACGGCATTCTATTGGAATTTTTAATGTATTCGAACAGCGATTAAATATTTGCTTTCCAATAGAAACCAAGAGGTTCATAAATTATTTATAATAGCAGTTTCTATAAATCGTTGACTGAAAAAAAAGTAGCATCTGTATTTCGTAAGCTATTCTGTTTACACGGGACGCGAGATCCTGTGAAATTGATACTTTAAAAATTTAGGCATGAAATTCAATTTTGTATGGGGAACTTTGAGATTATGGTATAGGTACGGAAACCTTTATATTTTTGTGCGGGGTACACAATCCAATCCCTCTGAACTTTTTAACTTCAAAAGGGTGTAAGTTTTAAAATAAATTGATCATTAAATTCAGCTTATTTAAATTTTGACCTGTCCATTAGCCTCAGATTTCTACTCTACGGGTTCAAACTTCAAAAGGAAGTAGTGTTTCTGACCTCCGTGCAGGGATGCATATCGTTGGCTAAATTCTAAAAAGTACCATTTTCATTTGCGAACCCATTTAAAAAGCACAGGTTATGAAATGAAAATGGCACTGTGAACATTTATTTTCATAGGAGTGGTAAATTATATCACCTCACAAAGGTGTCCAAATGACTCAGCCCATCCTATATCCTTCCTATTTATAAAATTTGAACCGAGCCTACATATATGCCTACATTTTAACCGCCGAATAGTTCAGCCTATCCTACAGATACATCCTTCCTATATGGGGAGCACCAAGCCTACATATTTGCCTACATTTCATTGACAAATTAGATCAACCAATTTTACACCTTTCCTACATTTTATATGTTTTTCGTTACTGACAGACGATTTAAGGGCATTCCCCTCTAATTAAAAACAATGTCTCAAGTCAATGGAATCGGAATAAAATAGTTTAGTTACTTTGGCCAAAGTCCCTAAGAGCGGAACAGCGTCGATCTCGCTTTGGATTGTGTCAAAATTTTACAACGTTGGTCAAAAGGGATGTCATACTTAAGATTTCAAAAATTAAATTATACCGCAAGAAACATTTCCAAAGTCAGCTGAACAATAAGACAATTATGACAACGGAAATCTATAAGCTGACTGACAACATATCTCAGTAAATCGTGTTTGAAATTTGAATTGTGTTCAAACGAAATTATTTATTTCAGTGGTAAACAATCTGCAAGTACCAGTCGCGGATTATTCTTTAATTTTCATTTTGCATGCTCCATATACCATTAAATGAAAATGATGTGCTTCAATAGCCTACATATATGCCTATAAATCTATGAAGGCTGAGCCTACCTATTTTGTACGCTAGGTTTTAAGTGTATATTCTTGCACCCTATTTTGCCTACAAGCCTTTTTAATAAAATCCTCGCACCCTATAAATAGCCTATAAATAGGCCTATATGTAGGATAGGCGGACACCTTTGTCACCTCATGTCAATGATATTAAAATGATATGGCTGTCAACGTTTCTGCAGTTATAACGTATTAACGAACAGGCGAATAACCAGACCAGACATTCACATTTGTGAATTTTCCTTCGCTGCTCTCCTATACATTTGGATATTCTGAATCTAATACCCAACACGGACAGCACGAAATCTGTGCTGACTTGCATATGTTTGACACAGAAATGCTGTGCGTTCGTACGTACACTGACATAAGTGGGAGGTGGCTTGCACAAGTTCTCACATAGATATGTGAGCCTTGTGTCAGCACAAGTCGTGACATATGCAAGTTACTAAATGTTGTGCGGGAAAAACTTGACAAAGTAATTATGTATATTATGTGCTGGAACCTTCTTCATTCAAACTCCAGGCCCGCTAAAAATGACCATGTTTTTACCCACATATTTCTTCTTCATTTCATTGGCTGCACTATTTATATGTCAATGCTGTGCATTTATGTTTGCATATGCATGTCACCACATTTATGTCAACACAGAAGTTGCTGTCCGTGTTGGGTATAAGCTATAGTGACCAAATTTTGGTGCCGTGAAAATGCCCACCTTGCCATGCCCACCTTGCCATGCCCAAAATGCCCAAAATTAGGGCATTTTGGAAAGCTGCCCCGTGCCCAAAAATTTGTCATGTGCCTATGTCGATCACTTGTTAAGTTGTTGGGTTTCCATCAACGACATTTTCCAATGAATTGCTATATACATTCAAGAGGAGAATATTTTTACACGTATCTGCATAAAAATTAAAGAAGCTTCTTCAGACACCGGGCGTCAATACCTATGTACGTACACATAAATAAAAGGTACTTTCGAATCCTGAAACGATGACGCTCAACCAACCACAACTTCAAACGGGAAACGTCAGAGATACGCAGTAGGGAACCATACATTCAATATCTACTCAGGAGATAAACTTATGGGTTTATTAATTTGCTAATCCCAAATCTTAAAAATTACATTCTACTTGACGTCCACAGCATCCAAGGTCGGGAATAACTTGAACAATACAGATACTGACAATAAATAACTCTAACTTCCACATTTTATAAAGATGTTTTGAAAATATAGTGCAAACTCCATAATTAATACATTGACTAACGTAAAATATAGTTCTTAGAAAATTGAGCTTATATACGAACAATAGTATACGTTATACTGTGCACTATGACAATAAGGGATGCCCTTATAAAGAGTTTTGGTTATACATTATATGGAAATGCAATAGAAATTTCGATTTCCCTTGCTTGTTCCAGTGATTAATAATGTGCTTGTAGTGTTTCTGTCGGTGCAATGATTATGAATAACCGAACTTGAAATTGCAATTGTAATTGATAAGGAAAGTACCAGTACTGTCGTAACTGGTACTTGCTAAAATGTACCAATTAGATCATACAAATAACCGAAGTTGAACTTGCAATTAGCTTATAAGTTACTTGCAGTTGGTAAGCAATTGCAAAAACATTTCAATATAATTGCACCGATATGTACAATTGCAATTGAAATTTGTAATTACAATTTCAATTTTTAATTGCTAGTTAATTCATATACTGTATAAATCTTCGTAATGAGCCGAAATGATTTGGATTTTTGATTGGTAGCACCATAATATTCACTAAATTAAAAAGTGTATTAAATAAAATGATCTACATGCAATGCATCAAACAGAGATGCACAAATGAAATTCTTTTAAGCCTACTAAGGCTAAAATATTGTAAAATTGTATGCTTCAACACATCTTTAAAACAAGCCATTAAAATATTTGGACTATTTTTCCATAATATACTGGACATGGGAATATTTTGATACTAAACGAAAATTCACTTATTGTTAGAAGTAGAAGTTTTAATGGTAAGGACTTCCGGGAACCAGCCCGCCAGGCTTGTTCCCGCAATTCCTTCCCATGGCAGGGTTCGGGTTTATTGATTTTCCGGAATGTTTTCGGGTTTATTGATTTTCCGGAATGTTTTCGGGTTTATTGATTTTCCGGAATGTTTTCGGGTTTATTGATTTTCCGGTGTTTTGTTCAGTCTCGCCTTGTGTACGTACAAACTGAATGCATGTCATTATTGAAGCATAAAACTATTTACGACATCTGTGCACAAACTGAGTTATCACTCAGTTTACACAAATACACTCAATCGATTACATTACATAGTTACACTTCAGTAAATTTCAGACTCACGACGCAATGTCAGCAGTACGACCAAGTTATCTTAATCAAAGATTTAATGGTTCATTTTCCGGCATTGGCACTTTTATCAAAGGAAGAAAAGAGTGGGCAGACGAGCGCCAGGTCGAGAAGGAATTATTAAAACTGGATTCATACGCTCTCCACCGTCCTGTCCGCAATAAATTTAGGAGGCGTCAAATTATGCTAAATTGTATAAATCATACACGGTCAGCTGATCGAAAAGATATTGCAAATATTGCACCATTGAAAAATTTCAACACTTTCATCCTAATTGTAGTTGACAGCTTTAGCAAGAAGGCATATGCGAGAATGATAAAATCAAAAGATTCCGAATCTATGATCAAATCTTTTCGTTCAAACTTCGCTGAAGCTGGTGTCAAGCCAATTTTTCTCTTCAGTGATATGGGTCGCGAATTCACTTCAAAACAATTTCGCAAATTCTTAAAAGAAAACAAAATTAAGCCATACCACATCCATAGTCACATTAATGCAGGAATCGCAGATTTATTCGATCAATTTTTACAAAATTGCAAAGATACATGACTGAACACAGCTCAGGTCGTATATATGACGTGCTTCAAGATTTTGTTACAACGTATAACAACACATATTCCACAAAAGGGCTCCTAATGCAGTCACAATGCGAGATCAGTATGATATTTGGTCTCGCATGTTTAGTAAATGTATAGAGGAAATAAAAAACCCTGCCCGAAAGCTTCCCAAGTTCAATGTTAACGATTTGGTAAAAATTTCGCGCGCAAAGCTACTTTTTGAAAAAGGTAAGTACTTTACCAACTAATTAAAGCGATTTGGATTTAGATTGAAGGTGTCATTGACAGAGGTAACTTGTGTTGATTAGGTTACGCGGAAAACTAGTCCAGGGAGATATTTCGTATTATAAAATTACAAGACACGGTTCCATACACGTACTTACTTGAATATCTGTCAGACCCTCCTGAAGATATCACAGGACGATTTTATTCTGAAGAATTGGAGTTCGCAAAAATCGAAGAGGATCGAGCAGCAACCACAAGTACACAAACGCTGGAAGAAAGGAACGAACTAAACAGTGCAGAAGGTGGCATCCAAGAAAAGGTCATAACAGCCTAACCATGTCCGTGAATACAGACTACACGCTGGAGGGTGATCAAACTGGTCTAAGCTCCCTGAGACTTTTACGCGATTCTCTAAAGCAAATCAAACCCGGATGGGATTGGATTGGTTGGAAACATTGTAAACGGATTAGCGCGACCGCTCAAACTTCAACGAGGAATGTATGCAGTTGGTTTGACAAGACCTAAATATACATCTCAACCAAAAATGAAAACAGTGTGCAAGATTAGAACAGTTAATAGGGTGGCACAACCTCGGATAACTCGAATAATGATCACAGCTGACGAGAAAGTACCGTCAGATCTATTGTTTCAGGATTATTTACCACCTGCCAAAATAACATTAAAATATAAAAATAAAGATGCAAGTTTATTAAACTTTATTATACAAATTAACGACTCGTTAAAAGTTAGTAAGCAAAAGCTATCCTTCAATATTCGAGCGTTGCTTGAATCGAAATATGTGATTGCAGTTTCTAACACAATGGAAGATCCAGAGGAGGTTTTGGAATTATCGCAGAATTAACCTCTCTAATAGGATTCAAGCGTAAGCTATTTCAGCGAGGCCTATTCACGGCTGAAGACATTGTAAGTGAAGATATGTACATAAATCTCACAGCGCACACGCAGTTCGAAGTTTCCATTGTGAAGCATAATTACAAGGGAAATTTAATTATGCTACATTAGCAATTTCAAAGTTTGGCTGTCGTTTACAAACATAAAGAGACGACAGTGAAAGGCTTCTTCTACACTTTCTACTCGGTTGTTGGAATCCGGGTTCGATGTAAAGTTTGAATTTAGTAATGGAAAAAAGTGCACAATTTCTGTTGCAAGAGTCACTGGAGGACATTAGTCAGATTATATAAATCTTCCCCAGCCCATTGTTCATAGTTTGGGCTTCAACCGCGAGAGGCTTCCAACTGTTCGCCACGAAGTTGTTGGAAGCATCAACAAAGAGGAGTTTAAAAAAATTAAGGCAGATGATCCACTGTATTTTCGACAGGCTATATTTAGGATACACTAGCAAATCGTTTATATCAATGAAAGAACCGAAAACAATGGCAGTTAGTGACCTTATTGACGAATTAAACGAAGCATTTAAAAATGAAACGTTCCCAGAGTTCGGCATTAAGTTTCAGTATGGAAACGGTACAATGTTTGTAAATCAAATTGCGCGATACTTCTCCATTGAGTTACCCGTGCCAGTAAAGAGATACTTTGAAATACACTTGTTGACACTGTTTGAAAATGGAACTAGCATAGACGTTGGACACGAAATCGTGGTGCAGGAACAGCAAATGCAAGAGGTCGAGGAAGGTGAAAGCGCAATTGTGCCTGTCCTATCGGAGCCTAAAGCGATTATTAGTTTTAATAAATTGCGTGGAAAATCAGATTTATAAGAACCATTTTGTCCCACAGAGTTAGCAATATGAGCAGAACCAAATAAGAAAGTTGAAAAGAAATTTCATCCAGTTTTATATATACCAGTCAACTGTGAACAACTTAGCATGTTACGTGTCGACCTTTTAGACGAGTAATTTCAACCCTTGGATTTATCCAAGGAGACGAGCGTTATTTTAAACTTTAGGCCAAGAATTTAAATATTTCGTGCAAAACCGTCGTCGATATAATGCGGCAAGTAGAGTGCGACGATAAAGTTTTTTATCTGGAACCAAAAACTACTCAGTTGCAGATTGGCATTGGTTCAGTTGACGCGTCGTCAAGTCTGGTGGCAGTAGCGGTCTTTCTTCACAAGCCAACTCTTACCTCATACCTTTGAAAACCAGTGAAATCGGTTCTAGAGCAGGCGTACCTCGACGGAAAAGAAGACAGAATCAACAGAGCGGAGGCGGAAGAAGGCGTAAACGAAGTAAAAAACGACCAAGCGTAGACGAAAAAGGTCTGTCAAAAGTCGTCGAGGACCTCTACGAAAGATACAAGTTGGAGCGGGAAGGCGCCGGTCAAAAGTAGTAAAACGCAAGTGCGTCAGGCGTAATTAAAGAAAATAAACATGATATATTTTAAATCAAGAAACTATGATTTGTATCATGAGAGCGGTATTGAAGATTTAATTTGGATTTGTGCAGCTGAAATTATTGACAAAAATGAGACATTTTTCAAATAAGGAAGTAACTGGCATGTAAAAAATTTGGAAAGGCTAAAAATCAAAATTGGGCAGCTAAAATTATTTGTGAATGCGCGTGCTCGTGGATTCCTATCCCTACCATTCCAGAAAAACGATTTGGTGTTATGAACTTTAAAAACACGGATAACGTTTGTTTTTGCTACGCTGTGACAGCGGGAATTCTTTACTCAGATAAAATGACTGAAAATAAGTCTGCTAAGATGATAAGAATCGTGATCTGTCTAATTACATGTCGTATCGCAAATTCATGAGCAAGCTTGACTTTACAGGCATTCTAGAGGGATTTGTAAATCCCTATCAAGACATTCCTCAATTTGAACAAAATAATGATATAACAGTTAGTGTGTTTAGCCACAGAAATGAGAACGTCGTTCTTATGAGAGCAAGCAAGCACAAAGGCAGAGTGAATGCCAGCTTATTTCTTATACATAAAAACGTTGAAAGCAAAGATGGGAACAAGGGAACAAGTCGCGACATACCATTATGCATGGATTAAGGATCTGGAGCGATTTCTAAAAGACGATGTTAAAACTCCAGTGTATTCCTGTCCAAAGTGCTTTCAAAAATTTAAACCCAGGGGTAAACAACTTTGTATTGTGAACATAACACGACTGACATAGACGTGGAAGATGTGGAGAAGGCTGAAGAAGTACGGAATCCTTCACATGAATTTCCAGCCGTAGAAGAAACACTATACAGTGCACTCTCGCTATAAGAGGCCTCCGTATAAGAGCATGTTCAATATAAGAGCACTCCCAGGTCCCCCCAATAGGATTGTTGGGCTGTAAATGTTCCCTATAAGAGCACCGCTTATAAGAGCATTTTCGATGTAAGAGCTGGTATTTTACATCCTCATGGTAAACAAGATCCATTATAAGAGCATATGAGCAGACATAGAAACGTTTATGAAACGTTTGCAGGAATATCTAACGAGCGTGAATGCGCACAGTGCACTGAAGTTGGTGACGAGGGAGCAGAGTGCATATACCCTTCACGTATAGATACAATTTATCCTGGCTAATTTGCCAGGATGCATATATGAACCTGAATTACTGGATTCTCTGGATACAATTCAAAATATTGTAGACAAATGCATTGCATTGAATTTTCGGCAGGCTCACATTACTGACAATTTCATTCTAAACAAACATTAATTGAATAATTGATAATATTTATAATATATTAATAACATTTTAGTTTATCTTATAATCGAGTGTACTTTGTAATGGCGTTGTTTTATTTAGCACACTTCTTAATTATGTATCTATGTAATGTATAATCAGTATTTTAATGTATTTAGATATACGTTCTCTATAGGAGCATACCGTTATAAGAGCGCTTTTGGCGTGCTATTATCGGTGCTCTTATAGCGAGAGTGCACTGTAGTTCAAACGACTGGAGTTGCTACATCCATATCCCTACTTTGCCACATTTGATTTCGAGTTTTTTAGTAAGCCCCTGGAAACAAACGGGGAAGAAGCTGGAACAGCTCGCGCAGCTACTGTTAAGCGGTTCGAGTATATCACAGCAAGCTACTCGCTAGTTATTGCACATAATACTGGCAGTGAAGTAGAATTGTTAGCCACAGAATATTTTGACGGGGAATCTCCAGTGAAGCATTTTTTTACTCGGGCCTTCCACTGGGCACAGATACTACTTTCTCATGTCAGAGCAACCAACAATATGGTTGTGCCAAGTGAGGAAGGAATTCGACTACACAACGAGGCAACCCATTGCAAGCATTGTAAACAAAAATGCAGTTGTATTATGTACTTTGATATTATTGGTCTTTATAGCCATGTAATGAAGTCATATAAATTTCCACATAGCGATTTCAAATCGGAAAGCTTGGAAAATTTACAAAACATTGACTGGCAGTGCAAAGAACTTTTGAGTCAAAGCAACGAATGAGGGTACATACTAACGGTGGATTTAGAGTATCCAGAATGCATTCAGGACGAGACTAGCCCAGAAAAACGTAGCGTACAACCAGAATGGCTCTCAACTAGGCACAACGAAATGCTTGCATTGCTTGGCAATGTAAGTTCACGAACATATATGAAAGTTAAAAAGCTTCTACTTAATTGCTTCCGTCGTAAGAACAATGTAATACATTATCGTACGCTGGCTTACTATTTACAAGAGGGAATGACTCTCAGTCGAATTCATTCGGGATTTTCGTTCCGTAAAAGTCTATACTTGCGTCACTTTGTAGAGGAAAATATTGCAAAGCTGCAAGTTGCACAGACAGAGTCGGGACGCGCTGATCTGAAACAGTGGAATAATTTACTGTACGGGAAAACGTTAATGAGTGGTGAAAACCTTTTTCAAATGAAGTTATGTCAGAGTGGAGCAAAAGCTCAAGAGTTACTTGCATCAGCGGAATGCGTTGATTTTGAGGTTGTCAATGAGAAATTAAGTATTATTAAAATGAATAATTTGATACAAACGTTGTTTAAAGTAGAATAAATTTCGTCCTGCAATTATTATTGTAATCAATAGAAATGTTATCAACATTTAAATTATAATAATGCATTCGAAATTGTTACAATGGTTATAATTTCCTAACATCAGAACTTGAAGGGATCTCATCAGGTATCAGTAATGAATATTTCAAATCAGGAGTGTCCTATCTACATTTTCCCGCACTCAACTTTTAAGTTAAAACATGATACTTGTTGTATGAAGCTTATATTAACCTAAAATGCAGGAAAATTTACAAAATATGTTAAATATGCATAAACAGGTATTTAAAGAGTACTTTAATTTAATGTTAATGTTTTAATAATTAAAGTGAATTATTATTATTATTAACATTTTGTATTTATGAAATAGTTTGCGATCACATTAATTACATTTTATTCACAATGAGTATTTAAAAGCCCGTCAGTAATAAAATTTATGTTGCTAAAATATTTCCAAGTTGAAAGGTATCATTATCACAATACTATTTACAGAACTCATGACAAATTACATTCTAAACACAGGTGACATTAATCATATTTGAAAGTGCTAATTGAATTTATGTTGGGGTCTTTTCGTTGAAATCAATCGGGTGTCCGGGGGAGAAACTTCAAGGAATGCTAACTCCTTTACAAATATGAGTGCCAAGACTATTGAAGTTCTTGAATTTTCCCCTGCAGAACTTGCACTCCACTTCATCTTCTATTTGCAAATGTATATTACTCTATGACGTAAGCTAATGACGATAGCAAGGTAGTCCTATAAGATAATAAAATATTGAAATAAATACAAATCTTCATCTTGAAATCTTCAATTTCATTTGCGTATATAAAATAATAATAATAATAATTTTCAGCATTTCATGATTATCTCGTATGTTATAATAATTAGGCTTGTAGTGTATTTTACCGTTTCCACAAATGGAATCCCCACCGTCAACCGTAAATAATGGGGTTACAGTTGTTATTTCTGCGCCTAGACCTGCTACACAATTTAACCTTCTGTGCTTCTTTATCATTTACCCAATTCGCATTTTGGAACTCAACGCACTTTCCTAAATGCACATTAAGATCCAGTAGACTGCAAAAGTGCGATCTACATGCGTTACACGTAGGTGTCTCTATAAAAGTTAGTGTACAAATTTATAGACTGGATACAACAATTATAATCAAGAAAAAAAACTAACAATTTTAAATTTTAATACCACTGGATTTTGTTGCGGATTTCTTGGACCGTGGTTGTATTAATTGTTGCTGTAGTTATCCGATAGAAGCTGAATGCTTCACATTGTTGTGCCGGTCAAAGTTAGCTTGCGTTGTGTAATATTTGTCACAATTGCGAAAGCAGAGAGGAAGTTTTTTTCTAGGAAAACTCATTTTCATTTTCCTTATAACTTTCTTTATTGATTTGTTTTGCTGTATAATAATTTGTACAGCATTATTCCCAGTAGATTGTATGTTTTCATCTTCAATGTCCAAAGGGATTGGAAGATTATTTGCGACAGCAACAGTAACTATTCCCGTGGGATCCATTTCTTGTAGTTGGTCGTCTCTCATATTGTTTCGCTGAAGACAATACAACCAAAATTTCACGGTGTCGGTACTGTCTTTTGAAAAGGATTTTCCAAGACAATAGTGCAATACTAAGTGATGGACAGCCTCCACATCATCCAAAACTTCAGTCAGATTTTCTGTAGGTTCCCAGGTATCTTGTTCACTACCACGAATGACAATAGCTACATCTTGTTTATTCTCAAATTAACTTTATAAATAATAATTATATAATTTAACAACAATTATATGTTTAGTTAATAATATACCATTTAAATACTAGATTAAATCCTTGACTACCTTTTGTAGTTGCGCCAGTGGATTTTGTAGCGGATCCTATTATCAAATTTGTTGATTCCAATCCCATAAATGTTGTTTACTAAAACATTTTCACACAATTTAATATGGACTTTTCGTGTCTTTTGCTATCCAAACAACAATTTGAGGCACTTCGAGTAGATGAATAATATCTAAATGTGTGTTATATGAATATATGATTGACTCATTTGCACTGCTTCTTCAAACATGTTGTGCAGGAAATTATTTCTAAACAATTTAAACATACACGCGATAGATGAGCGTCGTTTGACCCACGTGATGTCTCTCTGCTTTCTGTCTTTCTCTTCTCTCTCTGTCTCTCTCCACATATCTAGATTTCTTCCATAGATACCAACAACTGATTCTGATTCCTGGCCCTATAAAAAAGTTTATAAATTTTGACTAGCTGCAATTCTCATTGCTCATCTCTTCGCGCTCTCTCTCTCTCTCTGTCTCTTTTCATATTAATTTAATAAATTTTGTATAAAAAAGTTACCAGTTTTCAAAAATGAGGTTGTAACTGTAAAGGACTTGGACAGTATTAATTATTAGAGGAAGTAGTTTCACTTGAGTATTCAATTATATACGTCCTCACCCTATCTACCATATGCATATGCCCTGTCAGATAATTACGAGACAACGATGTCATAAATAACTACGGAGTTTGCTCAATTTCAAGAAAATTCCGCGATTTAATAACGTCCGCTGATCTACATTATATTTTTCCCTTCCCCAGCCCCACATTTTTGGATGGAATGAGTACAACAGAGTGCGTGCGTGACAATGCAGGAAGTGCAGCCCTTAATTTCCCATAAGAGGAAATGCTGAGCACATATCTGTTGATAAGGAAGGATTTGAAAATAATTACTACTTTGAAATCCGGGACTCGGTAAAAGATAGGCAACATAGAGACATTTGGAGGATGACGAAACTATGTAGGAGTGTTTTAGGTTGGTTGTTGTAACATCGTCATGAAATTCATTAATTTAACTTCTTGCATTCGTTAATATCCCCCCTTTCTTTTAAATTCGAATTCTTTTCAAGGACCGATTTAAAATTGAATCGAAGAAAATGGCTCATCTTGGGAGTTTGGGTAAAGAGGAGGAGAACGTGGAATCAAATCAGGTTCAAGTACAAGTAACGCCAATTTACTTGAACCTCAAATCAAGTTCAGGATCAAGTAAAGGGGAAGAATAAACTGCACCAGAAACCTTACTTTTGAAATCTCTGCAACTCATTTAGATCTATTTTTCGGGTTTTTTTTTCGAGGAAGATATCGTGTCACAGAGATAACACGTATGAGTCCTTGTTGCCAAACAACATGGTCGACCTGGACGGGAGGACTTCGTCCTCATCATCCGTCAACAATTCTTGTAATTGTTCTTGGCGCAGGTGATGATGGCTTGGCGATGGTTCTGGCGATGGAGCTGGACGCAGAGTTGGTAGAAATGGACGCAGAGGTGGAGGAAATGGATGAAGATGTGACAGCGCTAGACGAAGAGGTGGTGGAGACGGATGAAGAGGCTTTTGCAGCTCCAAAAGCCGATTTTGAAGCCAATTCATCCGACTAATTAGCCGCTGATTTCCGGATTTAAAATCCCAAAATCGCAAGACAATTAGCCGCTGCTGTTCAAGTGACTGGTCAAGGTGGAAATCCGGAGGATTTGGAAGGATGGGTACTTGAACAGGAGTGGGTTCTTGTCTTGTGCTTCGAGATCGATGGGATCTAGGCGGGGCAGTTGGCGGTGCTGGTAGTTGTGGTGGAGGTACGCACGGACGTAGCAGGACTTGGTTCCCATTACTGGACGATCTTGCTGGTACCATACGATTCTCCCTTACTCGTCGAAGTAGGGCTTGTAAATGACGGATAATGTACCGTCGGACTCTACCACTTCGTTCCGGCTGGAACCAGACCAATACACTGGTAACCATTAGAGTTATTCTCAAAACCAATGACATGATGCTTCTAATCCCAACTGTGTAAAAAACATTTGCATATTAATATTAGTGTTGTGTGTTTGTGTGTGTCTGTATTATAACTTACACGCTCCTTGATTCGCCTGCAATAGAGGATTTGCGAATGACCTCTCCACGTGACAATAGGTCTCAACAAATCCCTCACAAACCGATCCACGACGAAGGAATCCGACCAAATCCGATTCTGCCTGCTCCAAAGCGGTAAGGCAAGAACATTTCCCGGACCCGTCAACCGTCCAATAGCACGCCACAACACATTCCGAACAATACGGAACTACGGGAACAAGCCTGGCGGCCTGGTTCCCGGAAATCCTTCCCATTAAAACCACTACTGTTAGATCGGTGTGCCGACGAAATAGTACAGTAACTACATTCGTTGAGACAAATCGGGATTATTATGTATGTACATTAGTTATTAAAGCGGAATGAATTATTGAGGCATTTGGTTGAATTTTGCGCTCAAATGCGAAACGGTAGTATTTTTAAAATTGCAACGTTTTGTAATTGCAATTGAGTTTCTATCAATTTCAGTTGGGCTTAACTGGTAATTGCAAGTATTTAATGCTTGTGATTTTGCAATTTAAAAACACAGAAATTGCGCTTGCATCGGCAATTGCAATTCACTAGTAAAAAATCACCGTAATTAAACCGAACTTGCAACTGCAATTAGTAATTGCGGTTCAATTGCAATTGACAAGAAACACTAATCGAATGCAAAATACAAACTGGCTTAAAGATTACAAACCAGAAGATGATCTAGCCCTTGTTGATACAGAGAAACCCTGATTCTTGGATATGATACAACCTTTAAATGTGGATGTTGCTACCCGTTAATTTTCGTCATCCGTACCTCGAGGGTGCCAATGTCATTAGGACATGTAGATTGAAAATGCCCTGCAGTTTTCACCCGCGCAGCTGAACATGTCCATTTTTGGGCAAATAGCCAGTTTTTGAAAATACCCTATTTTGGGAAATTTTTGGCAGGACAAGATGGGCATTTTCATAGTTCAAATTCCTTTTGATAGTGAAAAATAGTTTTTGAGCACAAAATTTGAGTCACTAGTTCAGATTCAGAATATTCATCTAAATTTATAGGAGCACAGCGAGAAAAAAGTCACAAATGCCCATGTAGCACGGAAAAACTTAAACACGTAAATATTTGGTGCATTTAAGGTGCAAATCCGTCACGTTATTAGATTTACTTAAAATAAACGTAAAATAAACAGACGCATTTTCACGTTAAGAACGTGTGCAATAATTTACGTTAATTTCACGTGTAAAATTAACCTACTCAGTATCCAGCAGTGTCTCCCCTAATGGCAAGATTTTGTAACAATTTTAAAAGCAGAATGCGGGGCAAGACTTTTTATTCCAGCGTGGCTGCAAAGCAATGTGATTTCTCGTCCATCTTTCTCTTAGTGGTTTAGAGTTGCTTCCTTTCAGAAACGTGAGAAATTCAGTGATTACAGAAGCGATTTTCGACAGGTAATTGTGAAATTTCCATTTATTCGTAATATTATCACTATTAGATTACAATAGAGTAAATTGTGTCATGCAAGCCTATTCAAAGAGCAGAAAGTATAGTTCCAGACATCTTCGTCGATTAGCAGCCAGACATGCACAAGACTGCGCTTACTTAATTCGGGAACAAGAAGCCCCATTTCACAATAGTTTATCTCGAAATACTTACTATAATGTCAGCATTGAAAGTGCTCCTAGTGAACACGAATTTGTTACTTACTATGGAGATAAAAATGTACTTGATAATGTATGTATCTACTGACGACACTAGACCTTCAGCAATCTCAAGAGAAGCCACATTTTTGAAAAATTTGAAAGCGTGGACTTTGGAGGAACGTGTGTCTCACAAATGTCTGTCTAAATTATTGAAAATTATTAAGCAAGACCTTGGGTTTACAGAAGTATCTACGGACGCACGTACCTTTTTAGGAACTCCAAGACAATCAAAAGTGCACGAAGTTACACCAGGTGTGTACATACATATTGGTTTGACAGATGGAATTATTAAACAAATTAGTGACCTCGATGAAGATGTCAATGAAGTAAAGCTGGATTTAAGTATTGATGGTCTTCCGCTTACAAAAAGCTCAAATAGCCAGTTGTGACCAATTCAATGCCGCGTTGTCAGTGTCAATGCCGAACCATTTGTGGTAGGTATATACCATGGATATAATAAACCAGCTAACTGTTCCGATTACCCACGGTGTTTTGTTGATAAAGCTAAATTTGTTCTAACTAATGGCATACAAGTCAAGACGAAAATTGTTAGTGTTAAATTACGAGCTATTATTGCTGATGCTCCTGCTAGATCGTTCATTACGAATACTGTAGGGCACACAGGCTATTCTGCCTGCAGTAAATGTGTTCAGAAAGGCCAATACAGCAACCTAAGAGTAGTATTTGCATCAGAAATTGGAAACATTCGAACGGATGAGTCAATCAAGCTATTGCAATACCCTGAGTTTTACTCAGGGGGTAGTATTTTAGAAGAAATTGGAGTTGGACTAACATAGCAGGTACCTTACGAGTACATGCACTTGGTGCTTCTTGGAGCAACTAAAAAGTTACTAAACCTATGGGCACACAGTAAAGGTTTCAAAGGTAGACTCAGTAGACTCCAATTGATACATATTTCTAAGCACCTTCTCACAACATGCAAATATGTTACGTCTGACTTTCTGCGAAAACCAAGAACACTTACTGAATTAGCAAGATGGAAATGCACGGAGCTAAGATTGTTTTTACTGTATTTATCACCTGTTGTTTTGCGAAAAATTCTTACCACGGACTATTATGAACATTTTATGTGTTTTCAGATAGCTATTTTCATATTGTGCCATTCGGAATTATTTAAGGATTTTAAATCTTACGCCCAGACTCTTCTCGAATATTTTGTAGGACAGTTTCAAAACTTCTACGGCTACGAACAATTATCGTTTAATATTCATGGACATTTGCATTTAGTGTCTGACTGCGAAAACTTGGGAACTTTAGATGCATTTAGTGCTTTTCCCTATGAAAACAATTTGCAAAAAATTAAAAAGCTTGTTAGGGGTCATTCAAAACCGGCGCAACAGATTTACAAAAGACTTGAAGAAATCCAGTCCAGCAAACAGGTGAAATGGGCTACGAATTTCAGTGAAATTCCCGTATTAAGCAACGACAACAAGAGAATTACATTCCAAACATTTTCACTTAAGAGTAATATTACCGATAATTTCTGCATGCTATCATGCGGTAAAATTATGCAAGTACTGTCATTTGGGGAACTAAATAATGTTATAGTTGCCAAAGGGCGGAATTACAAAGAACCGGAGGATTTATATAAGCGACCATGCAAATCCAGTGATTTAGGGATATCAAAATTTTCTTGGAAAACATTTGTGGAAATTACCGTTCCGGTCGCAGATATTAAATCTAAAGTTATGGTAGTTACTTACAGGACTGAATATTTTGTGTGCATTCCAGTTCTACATACATCAAAATGAACTATTGGGTTGTTATTACTGAAAATTGTGAAGGAGAAGAAGTTACACCAGTTCCTGAGCTGTGGATGGGTCCGGAGAAAACGACATGCTTCTGGCCGACTAAGCTCTCTCCACAAGCAATAAGTACTGCTATTAATAAAGGCGTGAAACCAGGTCAGGATTGAGATGAGCACACCATTATAAAAAAATATGGCCCATATAGTAAGTTTGTATTATTGCAATATTTTAAATTTAAAATTTAATTCAATTAATTATATACTGTTAGTAGATGTCAAAACGTTCCATATGCACTTCCGATTTGACAAAAGTCCTCTACATGTATATGTATACAAGGGAAAGTGTGCCAAATTGAATCTTCGGTAAATGCAAATTGGTACAAACAGTTTTTACTTTCAGCAAAATGACCAGATGAAATTTTATTTAAAATATGTCCTTGAAACGTGTTGCTATTACTAAAAACAGCATGTGGGTCCTTTGGAATTGAATATGGCCCACCCCTATGTTTTGGAAACTGAATAATTTTAATTTCTTTACCAAATTTTGAATTTAAATTATTTCTGTTCATTAAAGAAACTTGCCTTGAAGCTAGGCAAAAGTCCAGTCGCGTAGTGAATAAAAAATCTGAAAACAGCATGGACGAATGTGACACGCCCCGAAAAAGAACAATCCCAAACAAACTGAATGACTTTGTTCAACCAGCCACAAAGAAAACGAAACGTGCAGCTCCTAATCAAGAAAGTCCTAAGAGCAACACTGGACCACCATATCCAGCGTCTTTGCCCAGCAAATCCCTCCAAGCACCATTTGGTATTCACAATCCTAATGTTGTCGCAAATACTACGACAGTGACATCCCCGCAAGCATTCACTGAGAGTCGTTCTACTGGTAAATACATAAAAATATTTGTTTCCAATAAAATATTGTTGGTTTACACTAAAAAATTCATTTAAGATCTCTATGGTATGTAAACAGTGCAAACGTTATTTTAATAAATAAATAATATTTAATTTATGTAAAATATATTTTAATATATGAATAATATTTATATTAGGAATGGGTAATTCTTTGACTTTTAGATCTCACCAGCTTTGAAAAAATGGTTTTAGCTGGAATTTCGGTGATCAAGGTTAGACTTTCAACCATTGAGGAAACTCAGACTATGATCTTGCAGCAGCTTAACACAATAAACGGAACCGTTGAAAAATCTTCAAGGCCGCATAGGACAGTAAAATTACCTGTGGAGTCCTTGACAGAGCTGCGAAAACTGGACAGCAAAATTAGTGCCTCCCCAGATACATACACGGAACCAGTAATGAAATCATAGAAACACTTAAAATAAATATATGAAACATACTTGCAGTTTTGGTCCAAAGTTCAAATTCAGTTCCATTCATATCCCTAAATTTTTCGTGCCGTTCAGTTAAGTTCAGTTCCCCTTGTAAAAAGTCTGTCGTAGTTCAGTTCAATTCACTGCGTACTTTCCAGTCGTTACGTTCAGTTCAGTTCATCCTTGCAGTATTTTTTCTAAGTTTAATTCAATTCATTATATACTTTTCGGTCGTTCAGTTCAGTTCGTTTTATCTATCACTAGCGAGCCAGCTAGTTCAAATCATTTATGGTATATATTAGTGGCATTTAATTATATTTATATAGCTGAGTTTGAACTTTGTCTAAAGCAGGATTTTTCGCTAAATGACTGATTAGATAACTACTTTCAAATCTCCGGAGTTTTGAAAGATGTATTGACTTTGAGCTTTCTGCTAAACAATGAATCTAAGAAAACAAAGCTATTCCAAGTTAATAAATCATATAAATATGTTTAAAATTATTGTGCGTTTTATTTCATACGATTTCGCCCGAAATGTTCAAAAATTGCGTTATTAAATGTATTATACCGGATTTCTTATAAATAACTATTTCTTTGATTTCTAATTTAATGTTATTGAAATGAATAGTTAAAAACCAGGGTGCTAGTTTTTGAGATTACAACTATAAAATATATGGTCATGCAATTTAGAGATAGATAATATTCGTGTTGTGTTCACGAATATAAAAGTTTATATTCAAACCTGGACTCTTAAGTTCAATTCAGTTCAGTTAGTGGTATTTGAACGTACGATGAACGTTCGTTCACATTCATAATAAGTTCTGCTGAGTTCAATTCAAGTTCATTCAATCAAAATTTTTGCATTTAGCTAGTTCGTTCAAGTTCATTCAAAAGCAATGAAAATATGGCTAGTTCAGTTCAGTTCACCACTTTATGAACTGAACGACTGCAAGTATGATATGAAATATATGAGAAATTATTGCGTATTTCAAACTAGTGCCTTCAACGTTACTTATTTTTAAATTAGGTGAAAGCTTTTGAGTGGCTAATAACATCGGATATTCGTGAATCTACTTATACCATTCTGAGGAAATTAATGGTTGATGCTGTAGCTCAAAACCTGAACTGGAAAGGGAGGCACGGCAAAACTCCTTTTGGACAGTTTGAATTGTCTACTCTGATTACTGGTAATATTTTATCATTGCAAAAATTTTAAATGGTTGTAGTTACATATTAAGCAGGATTTCTGTCACCAAAATATTTTTACCCGCAATTTATACCGTTGCCTACATCACTTATGAAACCAATTTGGATATCGTAAAATACTTATTACGAGAGTTTCTGCCCTGACTTCAATTTTTGTAACTTTTGCTAGGCAAAAAGTAATCTGCAGAATAAAAATAGAATCGACCCGAATTCCTAGAAAAAAAGGTCGGGTATAAATCAACGTGGCAGGTCCACCAAAGAATATTTTTGCAGATTTCATGCTTGAAAAAAAGTTACTGTGTGGGTCCAAAGTTAAGCAGAAAGCATAACTGATCTGTAGTATGCCTATTGGCGTACGTGAATATGTCCAGGGTACAAGAAGTTCATTTTACGTCATCTACAGTTTGGAAAAATAGTTTGGAAAAAACTTCTCCCTGCTCCGATGCTTTTTAAGCAGTATGTTTCTGAAGTTTGCGTTGGTAACCCGGACGATTCAACTTCCTTCTTAGCCAGTTTGTCGCAACCTCGGTTTTTCGCAATTTCAGTTGACAGAAAATTAGATCTAGAGAAACTATCTACTACTAGTGTTTCTGTTCGGTATCGGGAATTCCCGAGGTTCTGTTACGATTTAAAGAACCGTTAACTTTCGGTTCGGTTTCGGGTAGAAAAATTAAAACCGAAAGTTTTTGGGAAGGGTTTGTTAAAGCTGCCGGATTGGATGAAAACTCGAAACATGCATTCGTCAAGTATTTGTCAACTATCACTTGAAAAGGCGATACAATTTTGACTTCCATAAACCTGAATCCTACACATTTTCGGCCACCTCCCGCTTAAAAGTTGTACTCTATTACGATTCGAATTTTATGGACAATCCACGATCCACGTGTAGCACCGGAATGTAAGTTACCGGTTTCAGCCACTGGCCGTGCCTCCTTTAAGAATTTTTAAGTATTTTCGAAGAATATTTTAACGTAGCCAGGATGGCTTGTGACATCTTCTGCCTTCAGGGATTCCCGTTGAGCATGCATTTTCGTTCGGGTCCAACCTTCTTACACCTAAGTGCACGGCAACACAAGGTGAAATAATTAGAAAAACACTACTGTTGAAAGCCCAGTACTCGGACTTAGGACGGGTAATACTCGGGTAAATGATTACGGGTACGGGTGCAGAATTTGGTGCTCGCAAGTATGCAGGTACTATTCTGGATGTTAGACAATAAAGTGGGTACTCGCACAGAGACAATTGGGTATTACCCAATACATGTGGGTATCACTATGTAAAATATCTGTACCCGTGGGTGCTGTATACCCCAGTATTTTTGGGTACTTCAAGGATTCCTACTGGGATGGATTGCTATGGCTAAAAAATAAGACCTGCCAACCGTGGAGTTGCTTGTTTCTTTGTATACAGATACCTGAGTTAGTGACAGAGCCAAGTAGCTTCGTTTCATTTATGATTACGTGCTTCTAATGATTCCTCTCAGGAATCTAGTACAGAAATAGAGCGTAGAGTCGCAGTCATATCGCTTGTTTATATACTTAAACAATGAAGATCATCAAAGAATTTCAAGGGCCTGGGCCAATGAATTAAATTAAATTAAATTATCTTCACTGGGAGCGTAACATTAGAAACAATTATTAAAAGATGTATTACGAGATAAGTTCGGAATAAATACGCATTTATTAGCTTCGAACCAGACCCTTCTTAATGCTACAGGTACCCAGGGTTCTAAGTACTGTGTTTCTTGCATCCTATTTTACCTACAAGGCTCTTCAAAAAATTCCCTACAAATAGTCCACAAATAGGTCTTTATGTAGGATAGGCGGTCACCTTTGCTTATTACTATTTTGTACATGTGGAGTTAGTTGTTACTCGTTTTTAGGGGCCGCGCAGCTTCCCATTGTCCCCATGCGGATTGGTTAGTGCAAGTACCTCCGTAAACAGAATAACCCAAAAAGGGCTACACCGAATTCATTCAAATTTGGCAGAGGTGTACTAACATCACGGTTAGGGCTTCTACTGGGGAAAAGTTTTTTGTCCCGTCGACAATTCTGTCCCGTAATCCTCGGACAAAAAAAATCGACCCGATTCAGTCCCGAAATTACATGGGGACAAACATTTTGTCCCGAAACTCCCGATCCCGTCCCGAAAACCTCCGGACGTCTCGTCCCGGTTATAATATCAGTCTTATGAGCTCCAAATTCCTTCATTTCTATAAGAATACCTCCAATAATTAACTTTAAAAAATATTTACATGTAGAACAACCAATTTTAAACGGAACGATTTCCGTACATATTCATTTTTACATTTTTAATGCACAGGCATTTTTTTCTGTCCCGATCTATTGTTCCGTCCCGTCCCGAAATCCTCGGGACAAAAAAATTCGTCCCGATTCAGTCCCGAAATAACATGGGGACAAAAATTTTGTCCCGAAACTGTCCCGATCCCGTCCCGAAAACCTCGGGACGGGATAGAAGTTCTAATCACGTTGTTCAGTTTTAGCTAAATAGGTGCAGCAATTTTGAAGAAACTATAAATTATTTTTATTGTTCATTTCTAAAGATGTTGAGCAAAAAATTAAGCAGAAAGGATGGTGGTTTAGTGATACAATAAAGTTGTTGGTCTCTGACAACAGTTAGTTAAATCATATTCACGAAGACAATGTAGGATTGTTCTAGAAGCGCATTACAATTTAGTTAGTAACTAACCCGCTCACAATCAGAGAAAGATAATAATTATAAATTATGCATAGCATAAGTTGCTCGTAAAGCAATCAGTATGAAATTATTTCCCTACAAGCAACTTGTCTTGGGACCATGCGAGCAAATTTTCTGCAACATGGTGCATGCTTTTCGCTGATGAGAACATTCTGTCTCTTGTGAAATACTCGAGTTTCCAGTATTTATTTTCTCACTAATATTTCACTGTAAATGCAAAATTTTCCACGCAACCACATACAGTAAAACCTGTATATAATGGTTTTCCTAGGGACGCCAAAATTTGTCCACTATAGACAGGGACCACTATATAAGTATTTAGTGGTCAGGGGTCACTGTATAAATACATACACATACAGGTAGTGCTGTAATTTGTCCTTTTAGTATTGTATTGTACTTTGGCGAAAAGTACAAAAGTAGTACAACTAAGATATTGTTTTGTACTCCGAGTTTTGTTTTTGTTTTGTACTTCTATCAGATTGTTTTTGTTTTTGTACAATCTGTATTGTATTGTTCTAAGGTTCTAGAAGACGCTAGAAATTTGCTAAAGTGATAGTTGTATCTGAGTTCAAGAGCACGTAGGAATTGATTTGTGCAATTTAGTTGTTTAAAAATTACGTAAAAGATCAAAAAACCAGTCATTGACGAATCTCCCATATAAAATGCATTGAATCTGTTGACGGTCGAATTTTGAAGCGTGCAATTCTGTGGCACCAACCTATTTGTGAATAATCCCTGTAATAACCACATTGTAATTTCCAGAAGAACATAATTTCATAAACAATATTCACTACCATTGCTTAAAATTAGAATGGATAGAGTAGACGCGTGGGCTCTGATATCTATATTTTCAATTGGCTCAGCCGTTGGCTTTTACCACCTATTTCATCGATGTAGAAATGTCCCCTATGCGTGGACTACATTTACAAATCGCATAGTTCGTTTGTTAGACTAGGTCTTTTGTCTTTGTTAGACACAGACTAGATTTATCCAGGTCAACATTTAAACCATACGGTTAGCCAATTTTATTGATCAGTACCGATTCATTGGTATCATATTTGATGCCATTGAATTGTCATTAGCCAGTGTTGATTTAATTCGTGACCTTTTTCATGACGTCTTACTAATCCACATTAAATGTAACCTACAACTAGTACATCTTATCGGTGGCGTCTAATAATCAATATAATAATAATAATAATAATAGGGTTTTATTGGTTGATATAGTGGCCTCAGCCGTTACAACCTTTAATAATCAATATCAGAGCTGCGCACAAGTACAAGTAGTACACGAGTATTTCAAGTCAAGTTCGCGTTCGGGTCGTGGTCAAGTAAATAAATTTAAAACCATGAACGGTTCGGGTCGTGTTCAGGTATTTCATCGACTTGACCATGATTTCTTACCTCAAGTCAAGTTCGTGGTCAAGTATAATTATTTTACTTGAACCATAGTACCTGGTCATGTTCAAGTAAATATTAAAAAGTACTTGACCACGAACTTGAGTTTTTCGTGTACAAGTTCAAGTAATTTTGTTTGTGCAATTCTTCATGGCTGAGGGAGTTTTCAATTCACTTACGATTCACTGTACTAAATGAAACTTAAAACGGCATTTAATACATCACTTTAAGCGGCATTTGTTAATTTGTTCGTGTACACAAATACAAAAGAAAGCTCAACATTCATATGGCTCCGTGGAAATTGATTTAAAAATGTTAGCACCCATGTTTATAATAGTATGTGACAACAAAACCTAAAAGGAGTTCTGTGTCCCCGAAAATGTCAACTGAGTCACCAGACCCACCCGGTACACGAAATCAGAGTAGATCTGCAGTGTACAATCGTTCTACATTCATTGAAAGGAACCAAAAATACAACTATTATTTTTAGAGGCGGTTGCTAGCAAAATGCTGGGTGAAACCTAGTGTGTTAGAAACCCAGGTTCGCTTTCATTAGAAATATAAATTCAATAAAACTTAAGTATTTTGATGTCCAATGGATTACTTGAAAGTACTTGAAAGTTCAAGTTCATGGTCAAGTTCGGGTCATGGTCAAGTCAAGTTGAAGTTGGACCCGAAACGCGCGTATAAAATCATGGTCAAGTAATATGAGAATTACTTGAAAACCCGAACTTGTTTCATTCAAGTATTACTTGAACTGAAAATGTCAAGTTCGGGTAATCTTGAAATACGTACTTGAGAAGTCGGGGTCAAGTCAAGTTCGTGGTCGGATCTTTATAAATACTTGACCCGAGCGCAGCACTAATCAATATGGTAACAGTCAAAGTCATGCAACTATTAGTGACACAGTAAGGTCAATCTGAGGTCATGTGACTACTAGTGACACAGTAAGGTCAATCTGAGGTCATATGACTACTAGTGACACGGTAAGGTCATGTGACCTCAAATTGACCTTATTGGGTCACCAATAGTCTCATGACAGATTACGGTTTTAAGGGGCGCATGACCTATAATGAAACTTGGTGAGTAACTAGTAGTAAATCACCTATGATTGACTTTATTGGCGCATTAATGGTCACATGACACTAGAATGACATACTCAATGTAAGTGTATATTTTATATGGGCGATAGTAGGCGAATCTACCAATAATTAATCAATGCCCAGTTTTTGTGCTTTGTCGCGTTTTTTCACGATTCCAATTACACAAATCAATTCCTATGTGCTCTAGAAATCTATTACAACAATCACTTTAGTAAATTTCTAGCGTCTCTAGAACCTTGAAACAATACAATTTGGATTGTATTGTTTTTTTCAATTCCTGTTTTGTTTTTGTTTTAGTTTTGTATCTCGAAAATGGATATTGTTTGTTTAGTTTTGTACCAAAGACAAAAACAACACAAAAGTACAAAACTAAACGAGTACAATATTACAGCACTACATACAGGCACGAATCCGACAAAGTTTTAACTAAACGTTATTGAAAATCAGTTATTTTACACTTTTTTTAAATATTCGCTAATTTTTTGGCCATTTGTAGCTTTTCAGCAAGATAACTCTCATTACTAAATTATTTAATTTCTTGCAACGCAACTAATAATTATATTATGATGCATGAAAGCCACTAGTAATTAATTTAAAATAAGCACAATAGCAAAGCACTAATAAGAAACAAGGTACTTAAACACAATGGACCTAATATATAAATAAGCATAGGATGTAGTACATAGGTATACATACAACACGAAACCGCTGCAAATACTTAAAAACGTAGTCCAAATGCCTTTAATTGAGTTAAACTCAAGCAGCTGTGGTATTGGTTCGGGTTCGCGCGAGTTGTATCCCTTCGTTCTGACTGGTTGACCACTATATACAGGTCCTTCAAGCTGAAGGGGTAGGATCATTAGTCCACTATGAGCAGGTTTCCACTATATAGAAAACCATTATATGGAGGGAGTTTCCTATGTTAAAGGATAGGAGGTGGGACCGGGAATTAAAATGTGTCCACTATTAACAGGAATCCATTATATACAGGTGTTACTGTATGTATGTACATTATAGGATTTATTGATTAAGATAATAATTGCACCCTTAATCCTTCCTTCTAAGTTGAAAGAGTGGATAGTGACCGTGATGGTAAGAATCAAATTTTCGCGCGCGCTAGATGTATCGAGTACCGACGACCATAGCGCTGTGCAGCTAGCTGTTACATACAATTATTTACTGCCTTCGCTATTTACATTTACCTTTCTGAGCCAGCAAATGCTGCTGTACAGTGCTCGTACCCTCTATAATTACCAGGATTTTACATATCCTGCCTATTGTTATCCTGTAAATATGCCTATAAATAAAGAAACTGGACTTCTTGGATGCAGATGTTCGTTAATCAGAACATTTTCCCTTTCTTTTCCCTCTTGAATCTTATCTCCCAGAAGGGAGATCCTCACTCATTTCATAAATCCCTGCTAAAAAATTGTCAACAGTTGTCAGAATCCCTCCAGGCAAAAATAATTTACCCATCAGACGTCTAATGCCTGCCAAATACGGTCAACCGCTCTAAAAATCACTATTTGCAAAACAAATTTGAAAATCTGGTTAAAAAAAATGTCAACGAATTTTTCCTCTGAAATCCCACTCGCATAAAAGAATCCTTCCCTATACGATTTTCCCTTCCAGAAATACTTTTCCCTGGGAAGAATCTTCCCACAAAAATCCAACCCTTACTATTCGCCTTTCAAAATTTTTACTCTCTGGATACCGAAATCCTTTATGCTCTTTCTGAAATTTATTGTTTATTTTTCTGAGGTCTTCTTGCAATTTACCTAATTTGTCCCCACACAAAATTTGAATCACCTACTGTCATTAATACGGCAGTTATCGCGGCCAAATACAGCCTTCATTAATCCGGTTCCCCAATCCGGTCTCTCATCTTCCCTCCGCCTCTAAAAATGGCAATCTTGACTTTTATCCCAAATTTGATCTGCCATTGATTACTACTATTTCCAGTAATGGCTGTATAATTTTTTAAAAAAACATTGAAAATACAGTAATGTAACTCCAATTACACATTACTCTACACCACTTTATGGTTTAATATTGAAAGAAATGTGAGCCGAAGCTTTGACTACTTTCCCTCCATAAGGGCTTTGGCACTACAGAAAGTAACCGGGACTGGTCATCACTGTCTTGTCCTAAGCTTCAGTTAGGCTCGACTGACACTAAACACTGATGACAGCATTCAGTCCCACTCAAACGTCCCGGTTACAGTCCCGAGCATGCGCAGTCCTCCCGTCATCCCCTACTCATGATCCGGACCGCCTCTCTCTGGCAAAAGCTTGGCGTCAACTTCGGCTCCCCACACAGTCTATACATAGGCTGCTAAGGACCAATACAAATACATACGGACGGTTCCCAGCACCAGTCAATAGCAGCACATAGCTCGAGTGAGTGTCGTTGTAATAGCGTGGCTTGCATAAGAAATGCATTGGACTTCAGTTCAGAGAAATAAACCCGAGCGTGAGTGCTAGTCTCTCAAGCGCTGGTCTCTTCTGTGTACGTGTGGCTTTTCCCAAGGAGGATTTTAATTGTAAAATTGATAATTATTGAGTGATAGATAGTTGATTGAAGACCAACGAGAGATAGCTGGGAGTTGTTGCATTTGGGTTGAGGTGAGTGTCATTTTAAAAGTTATCATTTTGAATGTTTCGGGGTGAAGTTGGGAAGAAACTATCTCAAAGGACATTTGTAGCGGTCACCGGCCGGGGATGCTAATTCTAACTGTAACTGTTTGCTTTAATTAGAGATACTTCATTAAGATGTAAAAACAAAATGACGGGCCGTTAAAAAATTAATTAATTACAATAAAGTTTCTGCTCTGTTCCTTAGGATTGGGATGGCGTTGAATTTAAATTTGTAACGAAGAATTTGGTATATAGTTATTTATGGATTTAGAATTGAGAGAGATTTTGGATTGTGAAGGGTGGCTGGATTTATAATTATTAAAAATATTAAATGTTGGACGAAAGTACGTTAGAATTAAAGGCGTGGGATTTGATTGGTTGGGAAGAGTGTTTTTGTAATTGACATGTGTTGGTTTAATTGTAGGAAATTGACCTGAGGTGGCTGCTTGAATATTAGGAGATGGAAGATACTACGTTAGAAATGGAGAGCTCGCCGATGAACACGGCATCTCCGCAAAATGGCTTGACCCAGAGTGATGAGTATGATGGGAGGATCACGGCTCCGAACTCTACGTCCAATGGGTCGGACTGGCAGAAGACCTGTCCTACACATAAGGAGCGGTTCGTGTACTTGTTGGACTCGGGCATCAACAGTGATGTGATCCTCTTGGTTGGGAAGAATGAGATACCTTTCAAGGCGCACAAGTTGATTTTGAGCACGGGCTCCCCTGTGTTCCAGTCCATGCTGGCGGGAACTCATCCTGCTGTGGAGATCTTCATCTCGGATGTGGAACCGAAGCCTTTCCGGCTCCTTTTGAATGTATGTTGATAATAAGTGTGTACATATGTGGGTTTTTAGTTTGGAGGATTTATTTTTTTTGTAGAAGTTTGGTAGTGTATGATGAAGTAGGTGGATTGGGAGTGTAGTATGGAATTAATGTTGCTAATGGTGTAGTAAGTATTTGACGTGTCTTGACTTGGGATGTTTTAGTTTTTGTATACTGGAGAGACGGAAGCGGAAGTTAATGATGCACCTGCACTTCTGTACGCTGCGAATAAATTTCAAGTCCCTGATCTGGTGACGCTGTGCGTTTTGCTCCTCAAAACTCATCTTTCAGACAAAAATGCGTCTTCTATTTACCAGCAAGCAGAGAAGTTTGATCAGAATGAACTGGCTGACTCGGCATTGAGCCACATTCGAAGGTGGGTTTCTGTTTGTGACCTGTTATACATTGTGAGTTTGATAGAGCATTATGATTGCCGACCAAACTACTGTCAGGGACTCAAATTGTTGTTCAATGGAAACAGTAATAATTAATCTCAAAATCATACGGTCCATGCGGACGTCAGCCATTAAAATTTGTTTGTTCCGTGGTTGAAAGCTATGTTATTAACATTTGTTGCATATTTAATGAAGATGACAATTAGTAGTATAGATTTTAATTTAATTTTTGAGAATGTGATTGAAATCCAGAAATGCACTTAAAAATAATGTGGGCTTTTTTTTAATTACTTATGTGTTTTAGACATGCTCGAAATGTCCTGGAGACTGAAGATTTCTTGACCCTCAGTGCAAATAACGTGTGCCGGCTGCTTGAGGATGATGAATTGGAGGCTGCTGATGAGCTGCAAGTTTATGAGGCTGTTATGCGGTTAGTCCCGTGTTTGTATTTACTGGTTTAAGGAAGCGGTTCATCATCAAGAATGTTTACAGTGACTGTTTACTTCGCATTAAGTTAATTTTCCTTTGTTTATATTAGATGGGCCAAAGCCCAAGTCAAGAAGGATGGTCAGCAGTTGAATTCTAACAATTTGAGATCAGTCTTGAAGGATGTAATTCCTCATATTCGGTTCCCTCAGATGGATGTGACTGAATTTTCTCTGCGAGTAGCTAAAAAGGGAATTCTTACGAACGACGAACTCGTTCCCATTTTTATATACTTCAACATTCCCGAGGGTCAGCGAACATCTCTGCTACCTTTGGATTTCAATCTGTCACCGCGCAAGTACTATGAGCCTTCTGGAAGAACGTTCACTGTCAATAGATTCGCTGTTGGTTCGAATTACAAGCGTACTGATGGAGGCTGGGACCGAGTTGGGTTGGTTTTTAATAAAAAAAATTGCTTGTTGAGGATAATGTTTAGGAATTTATTCTTCTGCTACACGTGTTATTTTTGTATTACTATTAGATTACACCAAAATTAATGATTATTTTTAGTTTCCAAGTGGATACTCCCATGTGGATCGTGGCATATGCAATCAATGCCTTTAGCACTAGCAGGGGTGAGAATCCCAAGCAAAGGAAATTATCCAAAGGGAATTCATGTGACGTAGAGATCAAGCTGGAAGATTCAGTTCTGCAAACGTTGTATGGGGCCAAGAAAGAGACCATTCCTTATTTAGAGGCACCGTACTATTGTGAATTCGACAAACCAGTCCGTATTGCTCCAAACACTGTTTACATTGCATCTGTGTTCGTTCAGGTAATTCTTTGTTTGGCCTACCAAACAATATGTAATCGGAGTATTTAATGGTTCATAACTAAGTTTGTTCAGTATCAATTATCAAATAATTAATTTACCATTGTTTTAAATATTAAAGGGTCCGAATCTTTATTGTTACGCTGGGGAGCGTGAGAAAACTACCGCTGCAGTCCAATGTGAGGATAATGCTATCAACTTCAAGTTCCAAGATGCCAATATCATTGATGATGAGGCTACCGCTAATATGAAGCAGCTTCATGAGATTACCTTTATGCTTACGTGAGGTAACCATAGCTGTCTTCACTACTGATAATGAGGGAAAGATTGATTAAGATTAAAGGCAGACTTTTGAGCGGGATGGTTTCTCTGAGAGAGTTCAAGATAAACACAATATAGATTGGCTAGAGTTAGAATAATTTTATTTTTTACCTTCATTATGACTATTTTGGAAAAATGTTACATACTTAAAACTGTATGATTACGAAGTAACTAATAGGAGCCTCCAAGTCAGTTGCATTTTCATGCAAAACTACTATATAGTTGCAATTAGTGTGCTTATGCGTATCTATGTCTACATTTTGCGGCCCCTTATCTCAGAATATCATGCATGTTGTAAGCCACAAATGTAATTACTGAGTTGTATTTCACTGACTCGTGTTTGTTCCAGTTAAATAATAATTAACAATAGTTATAAAGTTTAAGTCTGAGATGCTATGCGGCATTATTGTTTCTACCATTTAGAAGATTTTTCTGTTTATTTCTATTTAGTATTGTTTATCAATGTCACTTTCTCTGCCCGAAACCATAAATGTATATACTACTGTTTTGGTTCGCGCTAACTTTTTATATTTTGAACTCACAACTCAACCTTGATTGTTTAATATTTCGATCATTATATGGTTCCATTTGTTTTAATTTCATTATATTAAATAGCAGGCTAGTTTTTATCAGGAAGTCAGCAAATGTTTGGTAATCCCCTGACTTTATAAATATATATAAATAACTCCAAACTACAGAGAATTCTATGAATAATATGTATGTATTCAGGCGGGATCCTTCATCCGCAGTATCTATCATTTACGTGAAGTCTTGTGAGTAATTATTTTTCCTGTTACATACCATCATCTAGAGATGCACTGTTCTTCAAAGTAGCTATGCCTGCGGGCTTGCAGAATCTAGCATTGCAAAAAATGTTACTTGTTTTTATGTAGATATATTCATAGGTATGTAAAATGCATTCTTAACATAATAGCATTCTGGCTCACAGTTTGTTACGCCTTTTACTTTTAAATGTTTGCGTTTCATGCCATCACATGTTACATGTGTAGGCTTAATATGAAATCATCGAAACTCAAATGTTTATTAGATCGTACGAAATGAAATGCTGTTGTACTTGTGCAAGGTGCAACTTGAGACATTTAATATCCTCTACTTTTTCATAGTTCGACAAGCATATTCAGTCCATGCAGATGATGTGTACATACTACATACTAACCATACCAAAAACAGGTAAGTTATGTTTGTCATCTTCCTCGTAGGCACTACAATTAACTAGAGGGCATGAGCAATTGCGAAATAAATTCATGAGCATGTGTCTATTCTCGTCTTTCCGGAAGAGTAAACTTGTTTTCGCCATTACTTGTTTATTAGGCCAACAACAGTGTCATAATATTGCGTGCTATGTGTAGATACCTGACATAAATACTACTACACGTTTTCGCACGTTTTACCAAACCCTCTGCTATTTATAATGGTCGGTAACTCAGCGAACTACTAATAATTATGTATTTCTTTAGATATTACAATAACAACTTTTTATCTGAATCCCCAATAACCCCCACCACCATAGCCAAAGAAAGGTTGCGGGATTGACACTTTAACCATTGGACCGAAACTAGTAATGTATCCATGATCAAGATCTATCTCCGGTCGAACAGGCTCTCCATGGTTATGTTTCTTCCCCTTCTTGTCGTGTCTTGGCTGGAGTCGTAGCTGCGTCAGAAACAAAATTTATAGTTAAAATTACCATACAATAAAAAAATTCTCAGTCTTGCAAATGCTAAAATGCATACGTTACAACATGTATTTCGCACTTACATGAATATAATGTGGGTGTGTTGGACCTGTTAATACGTGAGCTGCAAGCAGGAGCAAAATCTAAAAAAAACATAATATTAAATGATGAACTAATTTACGCCCCAAAATTTAACAAAATTATGCCTACTAGTAAGATTAAACGAAAATTTTCAGTATTTAAATTTCAAGATACCAGATATTAATATCTGGAAAAACTTTATTTATCACGGATATTTACTTTTACTTCAGGGATACGCAAATTTAAATAAGTACTTTTGATCTTCCTGCTCAAGAATGTCTGCCATTTCGAAAGAAAAAATTTACTCATTGCCTCATCAGTATCACGGCAAGTTATAAACACAATACGAAATAAATTTATCTACACGAACTCTTGCAGCGGAAAAAATGTATCGTGTGAAGAACTTACCAGAGCAATTATTTTCATTATGATTATTATCAACAAGTTTATTGTCTTATTCAAGGTTTCAAGTAATTTTAAAATTGTAACGTAAATTTAAGAATAAATTACTTAAATACTTTCTGCACGAAAAACCAAAAAGGAATTGTTCCAGCACCCATGATTTCAGTTGTTTTAAATACACATCCATTTACTGGAGAAATCGTTGTGACCTTTCTTCTGGATTTACTTTTTAGCCATGCATTTATGCGAACACATAAGTACATTTCATATATGTGCACACATGTCTTCATGGAAACCAATATGTAATAACAATAAAAACGATTGCAACGAGAAGCCAACAACCTGTTGTTTTCGATTACTTCCCCTTTCGTTCCGTCTTGAAGTGCACTTTCACTGAATGACCCAAAAATGCTAATTAGCGTCTTAAGCCTCTCGCATCAGTGCATTGCTTGGCATTGAGAAGTCAGAGTGAGGAACTACAAGAAAAATCCCCAAATCTTACGTACTGTTTTGTCTGTTAAGAAGAGAAGGATAATGTGTCAAAAATTTACGAAACAAATGGGTTGTCTTTCCTTCAAGAATTTAACGTCTATTATTTTTTACAAATAATTTTACAGCGTGTAAACTTTGGATTGTGGAAAGGAGTCAATTTAGTTTTGTTTCCTAACATTTGGTACTTTATGCACCCTAATGAGTCACTTTTGGGTTTTCCGTCTGTCATATACATACCTGCATAGATGTGGCAACAATACCGCCTATTGTGGCTTTAAAAGGGAATTACTTTGAGGAAACGCTCAATTACTATTGTATGTATCCAAAGGCATTCGAATATTGATGCCTCCAATGTTAATAAATTATATTTTAACTGACATCTATTCTTGGGAGCGTAGATTATTTAACTTATTATTCCATCTCGTCTAAAATTGCCGTGTAAATTACTTGCCTTCAAAAGTGAAAACAGTACCTACGATTGGATTACGCAAACAAGAAATACATACATCCAAAGCAGAATTTCCACCCAACCACTCAAAATCCAATCATACACTTTTATAATAGAACAAGTTTATTCCAATGTTCTCACAATCAGCCTGTAATTATGTATTATATACAATACAATCCACATATACATGTACATTACTGTCAAATAAGCATGTTTTTTCCAGGGGATGACTTACTTAAAATATCCAGAATTTTACACGGATGTTTCTGCCTGTGCTATAGATATAGTGCTATAAAAATTAATAACATAAAAAATTACTTATGAGTAAAAGCAGAGAAAATATTGAATAGAACCCTTCCCATGTTCACATTAAAGATTAAAGAATGGATGAAACTACTACTCATTAATACACATACATAATTATGTATATACCTTGAAAGTAGAAGAATTAAGAAGGACACAAGGAGTAATGAATCTCAAAGCTTCGTCAAATAAATTTGTTCTCATCATTACTCCAAAAGGGAATACAAAAATAAATAATTACTAAAATAATAATGTCCCATAATTAATTTATTACGAAATGCTAAAACTCACGCTACTTAAGAATTACTTCGACTGCCACGGTAGACAGAGTGACATTTTGGTCATGGGTTTTGGAGTTACGGAGGGGGACAAACTAAATGCTCATGTTTTTTTTTTGCTGCTCCTGCTTATTAAGCTCACGCACTTGTAAGCTTCTTTGCAATCTCGGGCTTTCCCTAATAACAAGGAGTGATGTTGTTGGTTTGAGCAAGTGAGTATTTAGTGATTCCGCAAGGAAGCTCATGCATGATTTTGGGAAGCAAGATGCAATATTACATAATATGATGTAATTTCGTAATTGTCTACCTTCTTTTACACAGGACCCTAAGTAAGCGCGTGCCTCCTGTACAGAGGGTACAGATAGGATCTAAAAGTGCATACGTGAAATCTGACATGCAACCAAGTTCTTTTCTTGACTCTCAAAAAATAGGACTCAGCTCAGGGAACGTGACTGACATGTAAAATCGCAGTATCTACAGAAATTCTGCGCTGCGGAAAAACTTGCTGAAAATTACATAAAGATCTTAGAGTACCTCTCTGATTGGGAGTATCTGCAGAGTTCAACTTCATAAATTATTTGCACTGCTCGAGTATAAGAGTAATAACAGAGATTGTTAGAGTATACAGACAATCATCCCTGCCTCTGCTTTATTACATACACAGACTCACGTGCATAACATGTATTACAGTTAACTTCCCCCTGTATATAATCACATTTGGAGGGGTACCTACAGATTATATAGTTTTATAGAAGGTCTATTGCGAATAATCAGACTGTCCTGCAACAAGTAACACTTGTCCTGTAGAGTCAGAGCGTCTTATTGTCAGAGCAAAGTACTTTGGAGGATCGGCAAGGGAGAGATGCAGAATTTCCTATATACAAATTCATGAATAAAAAAAAAGCCCACAAGGGGAAAAAATTGAAAACCAGAATTCAAACTTGTTCCTTGACTGTTCATACATTTTCCCAGTAAACAGAGTCAGATAGGAAGTGAGCACAAATACAGTGAGATCTACACACTTGTTGCATGTGCAATACTGTAGTCCATACACAGTGATTTATCTTATCTTTCCCCGAACATCATCCCAATCAACTTGAAATTGAATTTATTTGCAAAATATTTTCCTGTGGCTCAACCACGAGTGGGAAAACTTGACGATTTAAGAAACCAGTTCATACAAATATCTATGTGAGTCTAGTTGAATTAAATTGAACATACTTATTACGTCTTGTTTAAAGCCCTACGAAGTTTTTCACTCTATCAGTTTTTGTTTTATAATCCTAACTACAGTATGATGTTAAAGATTTAATTTAATTTTTTATACTGAGTTGAACTTTAATGCGGGAACGATTTTGTCAAGTATGGAAAATTGATTGATAATCTTGTTTGATATACGTAAGGTTACTTCCCCTACTAATTGTAAGTATGGGAGGTGGAATTACTTATAGAAGTGGAGAATACAGATTAAAATTAGGGTTTTTATTTTATAGTAGTTGATGTGAATTGAATTTAATTTTTGTGAACTGATTTTGAATGTGTGAACCTGTGTGGCGCATACATACATACATACATACATATTGTGTATATAAACTATGGGAATGTGATTACCATCAGATTTTGCAATCACAGCTCTGTTCCTATATATTTAAGATTAAATTATCGCAGTGGAGGTTATGCACAGGTTAAAGTAGTAGTAGTGGATAAAGATAAAAACTGATCTTGTTTTATGTCCCTTTTTCAGAAATTATTTTGCTTTTTAAGTTATCAAGTGTAATTTGTATAATTAGAGGTGAGGCAACTGGTTCACAGTTGTGACGTATTTTGGTTATTAAATATCCAGCACGCTTTTTCATATTTCATTTCATTTACAATAGAAGTGTCCTACACGTCGGAACCATGACTACCACAGGGAAACGCGTGAGACCCGGGAAATTGAGCTACATGAGTGTGCCTGGTGAGATGCCATTTGTGGAGAAAACAATTGGAGATCTAATTGATGAAGCCGCTGAGAAGTACGGGGATGCTGAGGCTGTTTACATTGCAGCGGAAGACAAACGCTTCAGTTTTCAAGATGTGAAGACACAAGTGAGTGATTTTTATATTTGCCCTGTATTGACAACAATAACAGCCCATTAGTATACTCTGAGCAGACATATATGTACGTACATATATTCCTGCGTTATCCAGACCAATGAGTGTAACTATGTACATAATTCCAAGAAAGCAAACGTAAATTGACGTTCCTTATTAAAACTTGCAGAGCGAACTTTTAGCAGCCGGTCTTTTGAAGTTGGGTCTGATGCCCGGAGACAGAATTGGGATTTGGGGACCGAATTCCATCCAGTGGTACTTGACAAGCCTGGCTGCAACTAAAGCTGGGATTATTTCGGTAAAATTAACTCGCTTTTTATTAAGTGGTAAATTTGAGCAGAATTATGTCTTAGCACAGGTATAAAATATTTGGAAATTTTGCATGATTTTTTCAAGGTATTTATAAACCCTGCGTACAAATCCCGAGAGTTGTCTTACAGCTTGAACAAAGTCGGTATGAAGTGCATCATGATAGCGGAGGCCTTTAAGACATCCGATTATTACAAAACTCTATCGGATATAATCCCTGAATTAAAGTCCTGTCCAAAAGAAAATCTTAAGACTGGAGATTTCCCAAAATTGAAAATTGTGATATCCATGGAAGACACCCCTCCGGGACCGTAAGTTTAGATTTTGGGGTCAGTTGTAGTAATGGTTAGGATTTTTGTAAATTAGAATGTATTTCTGGTTTGACCGTAACATTTTAATATTAATTTATTTAGTATATTTTCTATGTTCGCAAAAATTAAAATTAAAGTATAAATTTGAAACTATTGAAAATTCCAGGGGAGTATATACATTCCCTGAAGTGCTGTCATTCGGGGCTCAACCCGATATGCAAGCAAAGCTTGCCAAAATCTCAGCTCAAATACAGTTTGACAGTGTCTGCAATATTCAGTTCACTTCGGTAAGTACAGAATATCACTATTATTACCTAACTAAGTGATTAGTTCAATATATATGTAATTATGTATATCAGCATTATAAATTTAATTGCTGTAACTGATGGGACTTCCTTAAAACAAAATAATAAGATTGAGAAGGTATATCTACATATCTACGGAAGACAATATGACTTTAGTTGTGTTTTGAAGGGCACGACAGGGAATCCCAAGGCTGTGATGCTTTCCCATCATAATGTCGTAAACAACAGCTTTCTTATCGGCAAACGGCTTGAGATGTCATCCAAGGTACTATTTTATTTCTTCTATTTTATGTATGTATGTATTTTATTGATATAATAAATCTAAGTTAGTGTAAATTCTAGTCCGATTATTTTAAATGCCGTCATGTAACACTTGTATAAACTCCAGTCTCACATCATATCTGAGCCATTAGCTCATTATTAAATAAATACGTGTATTATATACGTGTATGTATACACACGTTTTGAGATTTTGAGAAATTTTAGAAAACAGGCTAAGTGTTAGCCGACTGAATCCACTCCCATGCATATAATAAATATTTATTATATGCATGGGAGTGCTTTCAGCCAGCAAACATTTTTCCCTTTTGAAAGCCTGTTTTCTCAAATTTTTAAATTAGTAATTGCTACTTACGGACAAGGTAAGAATCTAGCTTTGAGCAAGTGTATTAATTCCAGATTATATATTAGAAGTCAGTATTACAGTATATGAATATCCTATGTACCCACACATAATACGCAATAATAATGATATTCTAAAGATCTGGAAAAATCATTGGCTGCATAATATTACTGATTATGTATTCCAGTCTTTATCTTGGGTGATAACCTGTATTATTATAATTTATGTCTTCCTTCGGGGAATACAAATTAAAATGAATAAATATCGGAAATATATTTACAGTGTATACACACACAGTAAACTGAGTGAGTAAACTGACGAATGTTAAATAGCACTGTCTATGCTGTTACCAATTACTAGTAATCTTTTAGTAATTATACCAAGTACATTGTATCAGTACTAGCTACAGTTTTGTTATCTTGTTAAGACAGAACTTATACTACTTACTATGCAACAAACACCTGTTTAATAGGACAAAGCCTGCTTGACTGTTCCGTTGTTCCATTGTTACGGGAGTGTGATCGGGGTCTTGGCAGCATTACAATACGGTGCTACTCTAGTTTTTCCTTCCAGGATCTTCAGCCCACCTGTGGCTGTCAAAATTGCGGCGCAAGAAAGGTGACAACGTTAATTGACATATTTACTTGTACGGGATTGTTATATCAGCAATTACGTGACAAGCAATTTTAACAACGTACAAATTGGTTGTGCAACTCAACTTTTGATATTTACAGGTGTACGCTGATGTACGGAACGCCCACGATGCACATTGACATGATGAATATCCCAGATTTCGATGACTATGACTTGACGTCGCTGAGGTGCGCGCTGACAGCTGGGGCCATCTGTCCCGTGAATTTGATTAAGGAGATGAAGCAGAAGTACACCGTGGAAAGTGTTGTGGTACAAACAAAACATTTTTAAGCCCATATGAATGGAGCTATAAAAATTATTGTTCCTGCTAAAAAAATCTTTTAAGGTGTAATTGACATTAAAAATCTTTACAGAGTTTGTACGGTTTGACGGAAGCAAGTCCAGTATTTTTCCAAAGTCTCCCAGAAGACTCGGATGAGACTCGGGCGGACACCGTGGGCTACCCACAGGAACATACGGAGATTAAAATTGTGGATGAGAGTGACCGTATAGTGCCAGTTGGAGCTCGGGGAGAGATGTGTGTCAGAGGATATATGACCATGCAGGGCTACTGGGGTGAACCTGCAATGACTGCAGAAGCTATTGATTCCTCCCGGTGGTTTCACACTGGGTGAGTTCAAAAACGTTTTTCCTTTTCAAGATACTGTTTGTTTAACGAGGAAGGTAACTGTTGTTATTCTTAATTATTGGTTTATAATTAGATACTAAATTGCTTTTCATTTGATTGCAGAGACTTATTCGTACTCACTGAGACCGGGCACGGGAAAGTTGTGGGGAGGATTAAGGACATGATAATCAGAGGGGGTGAAAATATTTACCCGAAAGAACTTGAGGATTTCTTCCACTCGCATCCTTGCATTGTTGAAGCTCAAGTTTTTGGCGTTCCCCACGAACGACTGGGAGAAGTTGTTGCAGCTTGGCTCAGAGTCAAAGAGGGAGCTAAGCTCACTGAGAAAGATGTGATAATGTTTTGCAAAGGCCAGGTAATTACAGTATCCAATTAATTTTTCCCAGAGTTGGTCATTGTACAATATTTGAATGAAATAGGAATCTATCAAAATTTGAGGCATCTTTAATCGTTACAGATTTCTCACTTCAAAATCCCTCAGTACATTAAATTCGTACATGAATATCCTAAGACAGCATCAGGGAAGATCCAGAAATTTGTTATGAGAGCAAATATGGCTGCTGAATTAGGGCTCATGCCGGATCGCTTTAGCAAGACCATTCAGTAGTGTTTTGTGATGTAAGCCAAGCTCGAGGAAAGCAGAAATTATGCTGCTAAAATAATATCAAAGATTTTTTTTCTATGTTAAGGATTATCGAGTTTGTCATCATTTACAGTGTTGTTATTCTTTTGGTGCAGGTAGCACGTCAAGATTACCTTGAGTCAATATATTTACAGTTTTGCACTTTATGTTTTAATAGATGTATTTATATGTAATTACCTCAGATTTGTATAACTGAATTTAAGACTATATTATCTGTAAAATATTCAAAATTCTCGCTTGCTTCGGCGATCCCGTCTTTTCAAATGTTGTAGAAAGTTCTTGTTTTGTTCCTGTATCTTTTAATTTTCCGCTCATGAAGCAAATTGTTCCGAGTTTTAGGAAAGAACTACGTGTAAGCATTGAAAAATTCCCCTCGATTCAGCAATATAACAGAGCATATGTACAATATCTATTTTAATTCCCTATTCTAACAACAAGCACAGTAACAGTAAATAAAACAGTTTTGGAGAACGTCCTCAAAGCCCAGAGACCCAGTTCTGAAAAGTACATGCGTACATATGTATGTGTGAAAAAAATACAAACTCTTGACTTCCGTAGATATAATAAATAATTAAAAACAAGTAACTGTGATTGGTAGCTTAAACCTAAGAAAGGTTTCCTCGTCATTACGAAAACCTCGATAATTATTACTATTCTGAAAATGATGTTGGTAAAGGTTGGTAATTCTGAAAATGGAGCTTGCAGGTTATAGCCAGTATAAATATATTTTAAATTCATGATGCTGATATATATAACTATTATCATCTGTAATTAATTATATATAGTTAATTATTACTTTCAAGTTTAATCGACAGCTTTATTAAAGAGTTGATATGGTTCAATTGGACGATACAAAAGTTATTTGCTTATTAAATAATTAATTACTATAAATTATTAACCACGCCATATATGAATACAGAGGTATGGAAAAGTCTTTACATTTAGATACGTAGAAAAAATATTTCTCATTGACACATTTGTAAAAGATAAATATTCTCAGACTGTTTCTCACACCGGCTTAACTAGACTTGAGCAAGTCAGGATTTGCTATTGGTTGAGGGCGGGATGTCCCAACAATTGCTGTTGTGGCTGCTGCAACATCCCTAACAGTTACATTATTTCCCACGAGCTCATCGTTGGGTGCTACGATAATCAAGTTTTGCCCAGTCCCGGACACGATTTCAGTATCCTCCAATGGTTTCCGTCTTAAAAGTCTCCCTATTGTTATCTGGTATAGGCTGAGAGCGTCCTTAGGGTCTGCTCGAAGACGTTTTTTGTAAATCTCCCACTCTTTTTTAATATCTGGGTTCCTAGGGCCCCATTTACGATTGGGACAGAAGCAAGCCTTGACCCTCTGTAGAGTTCCGAAAATTATTATTATTGAAAATATGAAATTGTCATGTGTACTATTCACTAATTGTATAGAGGAAAGCTAAAATTTAAAGGATTATTGCACACTTTAGAGCTTGCTGTGCTTAGCAATTGCACGCATTCAATAATACTATAACAATTATTACAGTAACGCTTGCAGAAATTACCTTTGATTTTTAAAGCAGACTAAAAATTGTCACTTCATATGGGACTTTTAGACCTATGTAAATCTAAAGAGCAAGTTAAGTTACCTTTTTACAGCTGCTAGTTCTCCGTGTAAAAAATACAAAAATAGCGCCAAGTGGGATCAGCGCAACCGTTACCCCAGCCAAGACGTACCCACATTCTGAAACCAAGTGTCGTTCTTAAGGAATGTTTCACTAAAATTATCCTATACTATACGTCTCGTTCAAATGATTAAAATAAATTAAATTAAATTAAAATAAAAAAAGAATAACTAACTTAAAGCAATCCGAGGGAAAGACACAGGCTCATAATTAACATGGACGATCGGGGAGTCAAAGTCGATGAGAGTGTAGATCCCGACGGCTACCATGAAAAAAGGCACGAAGTAACACCAAGCCCGGAAAATCGACGGACATTTAGTCTCCAGCATAAATTCCATATCCTGAATATAGTTTTTCACTCCATAGAACCAGAAAAGACCCACGAGCTCACAGCAGATAATCATATAGAGTACTATCCCAGTAAGGAACTCATCTACTAGATGAATCACAAAAATCCCTCCAGGGGTAGTGTACACAATCCCGAGCAAAAATCCTACCAGGCATATCCCTATGATCACCAAAACTTTCCGACATCTGGACCTGGCCAGACTGGGCTGGAGCTCATATAACGTCGCCACAATGGGATGCAAATACCCCGCCGAGCTCCCCACCCCCAACGAGAGTAACATCGCAAAGAAGATAAACGAGAAGATTTGAGGCATTGGGACGGGTCCAAAGTAGGACAGGACCTCGGGGTAGGTAATGAAAGCCAGGCCCATGTCCCCTTGGGCCAGGTGCTCTATAGGGATGTGCTTCCTTTGCGCCAGAACTCCCAAAACTGCAAACACTGTCACGCCTGCAAGGAGACTGGTGAAGCAATCCGCTATCCCTACAATTATCGCTTCCCTGGAAATAAAAACCAAAATTAAAACCATAACAATGGTTCCTATTTATTTCCAAGTGGATTTCCTAAATACACTGTTTCGAATCCTGACTCACACTTTAATATGCTGCCGGAAGGGGTTGTAAGAGCCGTAGATCATAGTACCGTAACCCACCGCCAGGGAGAAGAACGCTTGACTTAAGGCGTTTTTCCATACCTGCAATTGATCCATTAGTTTTTAAAACCTTATATAATAATTTACAAGTAAGTACGCGTAAATCATGTACGTCAAGTTAATATTTACTGTATGGTTGTGAAAACATTTTTTTTTTAAAAATCACCCGAAAAGTAAACAGAGCATCCCAGTCTGGTTTGAAAAAGAATACGATGCCATCTACAGCCCCGTCCAATAGTGAAGCTCGGACAAGTAGCGTCATGAGAACGATGTGGGGAAAGCAGGCTGTGAAGTAGGAAACTTTCCCCGTACTTTTGGTCCCTGCTGAGAACTGGACAAACATGAGGGCCCAAACGAAAGCTAGTGACACTACTAGTTGAATGTCGGGAACACCAATGCCATCTTCAATGTGCTCCAGTTGTTTAGCTACTGTATACCTGTTAATCAAAATTTTTAACAATTTAATACTATTTCATCCCAATCCATATTTAAAAGGCAATCCTGCAGGTTATAAATTGAGATTAAATAGAAACGGAGCAATAGGCAAGGTAATGATTGGTAGAGGGAGTTTTGTACTGGAAATACAGCTCCGAGTTTGACTTGTAGTATTTGATGGTGCTCTCATTGGCCACATGGACGTTTAGAGCTGGGTCAAATTGACAAGTGAGGTTCTCAATATAGTCCCTTCTTTCGTACAAAGTTTCATCGCAGGATGCCCAAGGCAGGGAGGAAGACATGCCATGGATAAGGTACACCACACAGAAGGACAGGATAGCGCTTATGTAGGTCAGGGTGGAGCCAGATATGATTAAAGTGCAGTAGCCTACCCCTATTATTTTTTTGTATATGTGGAAATATTATGGCATTATTCTTGCCTTTACATATATATGCATAAATACAAGAAGATGCTACAAAACTTCCTATACAGAGAGTATACACTCGAGTAATGCGCCCAGGTATGAATTTTTACAGAAATAATCCGAACCTCTCAAAATCGGAACCATATCCCAGACGGACACGGGTCCCCGGGTCGAGAACTGACCCAAAGACATTGACACCACACTAATGGGCTTCCCGATCCCAAATAGGAAAATGAAGTAAGGGATGAGGAAAGCGCCCCCGCCATTATTAAGCGCAGTGAATGGGAACCTCCAGATGTTACCCAAACCGACGGACATGGAGACGCAGGCCATGATAAACTCAACTTTGTTCGTCCATGTTTCCCGCTCCTCGAAAATTTGTTCCTCGGATGTGGATTCTCGGGACTCATACTGCAAGGCCATTAATTTGCTTGTGAGGCTTTAATTTGTGTGGATATGGAATTTTGTGTAATAAAATAATAATATTGTTGTTTCCTGCATTACACCAGGATAGAGGGGGGATTCAGAGCCGGGCGGGTGATGTATCTTCTTTCCAATGACAATCACTTGATTGTCAACCACTGTCTAAGAAATTAGAGAACATTATTATAAAAATTACGTCGGATGCCATCCATTATATTATAATCCCTTGCTGAAATGAAAAATGTGACTGAATCACCTCAAATGAGCTATCCACATCCAAGGGTAAATCCATGGATCCCGTGCTGTTAACTGACCCAGATGTAGTTACAGTCTCAGTTGGTAGCGGTCTTGGCTTCGCCATTGGAATTGGTTATTTGCTTCAGATTTTGTTAACAGTAACAGCACATATTATATTTGTGTAGGCGTATTTTTTCCGTGGTATGTAATGTTATATACAAAAATGTTAATACTATTCCGTGACTTTGATTTTGTGTACGTTTCACAATAATGCACTGATGTAGTTTTGATTTCCTGTCGTACTGCGGTAAACTAATAATTGAAGTAAAGAGAGACGCATCGCATCGGAATCGGAGATGTGCCGAATCGGAAGGATTGCGAATGTTACTTGAGATTATTTATGTAGTAGTACATTGATCCTAATCAAGTATTGGAATTAGAATAAAACCATGATTCCAGATATTGTAGTATGTGACGTGATGTTAATATTACTAATTATTACTAACGGCATAAGGACAATAATACCCTTTATCTTTATTACTTATTACCTTTATTAATTTTGAGTAACAATTTACAATAAATTATTCCATATATGTAGATATATGTATGTAATGAACTTTACTTCCTAAAAAATTGAAGGAGACTCCGAAACAGAACCAAAAGTCTCGAAAAATATCACGTTCTACGTGGTTACATTCAACGGGGACGGGGACTTTCGAAGGAAAAAAGGCAAAATAAATTTTAAATAAAAAACTGAGATTAATTTTAGAAAATAGTTTTATAATAAATGCAAAACATTGAGATTTTAGAAAATAGTTTCTTGTTCCCAAAAAAATAATAAAAATCGAATGAAAATAATATCAATAAAAATTTGTTCAAACAGACAAACCAAGAGATAATAATTATTTTCTTTAGTTTAAATTAAAAGTTTTTATAGTTAAATAAGTTTAAAAAAAATTAAAAGCAATGATGTAAGGCTTATTTTTAATACGTAAAAGATTATTTAGGACAAGAAATAATAATAACTTTTTATTCTTATTGCAAAATTAATTAATTTTTTTTACAGAAAGATTTATTTTCAGTCGAATGATAATACATTTTTAGTAGCTCAAAAGTTTTAAATATTTTAATCGTCGTCAATAACAATCATCACTGGAATTACTTCCCATTCAAATGCTTTAGAACCAATCTTAAAGTAATGGGAAATAATAATAATTTTGATCTTTCCCCATACTATTTTATTTTCCTAGACTTATATGTACATAATAGATAATATTACAAGGAAAATCTCATGGAGGATCTTATTCAAACCATTTATTTTAATACGTACTAACATTTCATATAAAATATAAATCTTGATGTTTTATTACAGTGCAACCCGGACACTACTGCTAATAGTATTGAGCCAAGCAAACATTCCCAGTGTTACAAAAATTAAACGAACAAGGTTATGCAATTCTACGGTTGTCCGCCTCCAGTTGTGGTAAAAGTACACAGTAAAACGTTACAGAAAAAAGGTAAATAGTACACCAAGACCAAAGTTGGATGAGCCAGATTTCATAAAATTCTCTCTCATATAGAAACAGACCCCTCCATAAGGAGCTGTACAGTGTGCAAACATACTTCCAAACAGTAGTGCTAAAAGACATACATAAGTATCTATCTAATTATGTACATACATAATTACGTACAGACATATTTACACATGAGCATCAGTTATAGATAAGACTGAGCCAAGGTGTTTAAAAATACTACGATAATATTCCTATAACCTGCATCTGTCGGATAATCCTTGGGTTAAAAGTCCACGTAAGTAAACAGTCGGAATTTACAAGCGCATGTAATGGAGATGCATAATTATACATATACATACAAACGTATATCTAATTATAATTACATCATTTTAACACACGGTTATCTACACACACATGTGGTTCATCCCGTGAAACTAACTCAACCTGTAAAAGGTATTGGTTTGAAAGTCACATACATAGATACACACACACATACATACATACATACATACATACATACATACATACATACATATATCCCTTACCTAGCGAATTATTAGGCCTGGGTCTTAACCTACCAAACCTTCCAAACCTAAATGACAGTAGTTCATTAATCACAAGCCCAGTCCCAGTTAATTGTTCTCTGCTCCAGTAATTATTAAAGAACGAAACTCATCCTTGATTTTTTCCCAAGTTCATTGGGAATTAATTATCTGTAGATGTAAGGATTATGGAAGCCAAAATGATTTTTTATACTTCCAAGTATGTATCTCCACAACATACAGTATTTTCAAAAGCCAAGGCTTCCAAATACACAATAGTTATCCCCCCAAAAAAAAAATCCTCCTATAAAAACACTTTGCTAACAAAGTTCTAAATGTGTGTGGACTAATTAACTGTATGTCTCAACTTGTTAATTGTACTTGCCGAAAGGGAAAAAATAGGAATAAAATTGTTACCAGTTACCATCCATACACGTATACAGTAGTAGGTACATCTGCGGCGTCCGATGCGGATTCGCGGATATTTCCGACTATTTTTCCCCCATTAGAACAGACCTGCAACAACTGGGACAAGAACAAGAAGCTGCCACTTTTGAGAATTTAGAACAAGAACAACTGTCTAGCTCTCTCTCTCTCTCTCTCTCTCTCTCTCTCTCTCTCATTTGCGTAACCAGTCTCAACTTCTATACTCAGTCAGTCTTGTACATCCTCTCTAGCCCATTCAGCATCATATATAGTCACAGATGCAAAATAGTGAAGCCCCACACCATACAACCCATTTGTCTCGACTCTCTCTGAGTCTCTTACCCTGACACAACTTTAGATGGTTTGGATTGAGATTAATTTGAACCCAGCTTATTTTTTACCCCTCTCTTCCAAGTCCTTCCACAAGGAGCGTATACAATCCCTTGACCATCTCTTCCCACTACGACAAAAATGTCTAGAGAAAAAAAAATGGGAGAAATAGATATTCTGTAAATAAAAGTGTAACAGTTATTTTCAAAACAAATTTCCCTAGAAAAATAAGTTATTTTAAAATTTAGTATCTCAGCCCTGAGGATTTCTTAAACTCTGTTTTGTCTCCGTAGACAATAAACAAGAGATACTCGGAGAGGGAGTCCGTACATGGTACGAGCCTTTTTGAAGATATAAGATAATATTACGACTATCGATGATACTCCAGATATACAAAGAGATGAGAGGTTCGGCTTGATTTGAAATTGATTATCTGTATCTATTTATTATTATTTGAGGGGAGAGTTTGGAAAGAGCTGTCTGTAAAATCAGAACATGGAATTAAATAATAGTCAGCAAAAGGAATGAGCACATGTTCCATACCCAGGATTCCTCTTGTTTGTGAGAGAGTCCTTTGCTTCTATGTCTACGTCAAGCTCGGATGCATATGTTTGTAGAGCATGAATTAAACTTGTCGAGCCATGGTTTTAGAATATATAATTAAGCCTCCGTAAATACTATGTATCAATGCATATAATAATATTAACTTCGGATGTGCATCACGGGCTAAGAAACTATACAAGCACTGTCATAGAAATGCCCACAAATTAAATCATACATAAATTACTTATTTAATATTAATACCTACTGTTTTTTAAGGGAACCCCGTCAGGAATAATTACCATTAATACATTTTCATCCCTCAGAGATTTGATTCTAAATTTTGTACCCTATTTTCAATAATTATTGCCCCTTAGCAGGCAGTATATATATGTGCATGCTTTGAAGTCCTTTCCGGGAGCTTCCAAGAATCATCATATCCTATAAGTCTTCCTGAGGCTAAGGAGCAAAATTGTAATCCCTGGGAAGTTCATAAATTGAAAATGTTACCTATACAAATCGTTTTTGGGGCACTCTGAGAATTTTCATGCTACATATGAATGTTCCCTTATTTGAAGATACTGTTCTTTCCTATTCTTCTTGAACCTGCAATTTTTTTATCGTTCAGGCTCTCCCTGAACGTTACATTTAACTTGTTAATAGCCTTATGGAGATATAGATGAGAAGACTTATATACAAACCTAGGAGTAATAAATATGTGTACAGACTAAGTTTAAATAGAAATGTGCAGACAAGTCCAAATCCTGGGATACTATGCTTACTAGGGGAAGGTATGCACCTATATAATAATTATTATAGGGATATTGGTACACTCAGTAAATACTTATCAGAGAGGAGCAATACCTATGGGTGAGCACCCACTGAAGAGTCGTGAGGGCACCCAACTTTTTGCCTCTGATACTTATGTGTGGATGGGAATGTGAAGAGATACATATGGGGAACGGTGAGAAGTAAATACTGCAATATGTGAACTACGATTGGCTTTGAACGACAACCGTCTTGGGTTATAGAATCAGGAGCGGAGTCTTTACACTCAATGGATTTGTGTGTGTGTGAGAGAGAGAGAGAAAAAAAAGAGTCAGAAGAGCATCCACAGCATACTGGTTCTATTTTGGTGGATGTGGATCCCATTTTTGGGTTTCCGGAGCAAAAATTTGCCAAGCTTTACATTTTACTACGGCTCTTGTAAATATATATATGTATGTATGTATGTATTGTATGCTTATGTATGTGTGCCCTGACTCCCAGGGTTAGGACTCCTCAACGGACGGCGTCAGGTCTCTATAGAGTCACTGTATGTGGGAAAGTGTGTGTAGAATTTATTTGAGAATAGTTACATAAAAAGCTTTTACAAACAGCTCTCCCCTTCTCTCTTCCTTCTTCTACATCTTCTTCTTCTTCGTCGTCGTCTTCCCTAAGATCTTCGTGTGTGTGTGTGTGTGTGTGTGTGTGTGTGTGTACATACATATAATGATAAAGACAAGTTAACAGCTCTTGGGAAACACATTTCCTACACAGCTTTTTAATGCTTGCCTCGCTTTTCTCTTTCCTTATTTGGCTTCATCTTCCACCAACACCAAATTTAATTTTCCGGGTGAAAATCTCACACACTTAGAACTCCATCCCGAGTCCATGAGACTTATTCCCAGCATAATGTTATCCCTTGAGCTACAACACCTCCATATCCTATACGTGCATATAATGACAATGCTCCTCTACTGCCAACTGAGTGGAATGGAATTGACAAATGTTCCTGTACAAACTGTTAACACATACCACCCTGGATGTTTTTTTTTCTAATAGTATCAAAAAATTAATAGTTACAATATTCCTTTAAAGTTACTTTAACTTTTTTAATTTCAAATAAAATCTTATACAGAGTCGGAGGCAAATAGAACAATTTAAATTAAATTAAACTGAATAGATAATAACGTGGAAAATTCCTCCAGTCTCCAGAATATTTATTGACCAGTTTAGAGTGACAAACTTGACAGGCATTTAGCTCGCAAACAATCAGAGGTTTAAATGGGGAAAAAACATTATTGTAAAAAACTAGGTAGGAATTTCAAGGGAAAAAATACAATGACGTGTATAGGGAGGGGAACTTTTAAGGATAGAAATTCAAGTGCATACATTTCCAGCAGTTCTATGCTCAATGCTTCTGTGTTTAGAAGCTTTTACTCATAGTAAGTAGATTGATACTTGTACAGATACATATATGTAATTACCGTATGTACAGTATTTATGCATTAATATATAGCTACATCTATTTTTGAGGGATTATTATACGTACTTGAAGGGAAGGGATCAAGTTAGGAGTGTGAGCCAATCCAAGAACACACAGATCCACATTGTGTCTATCTTTGGTCATGAATTCCGTGGGTGAGCAAAAAATCAAGAGGAATTTCCAAAGTATTTTTCTTTCAAGGAACAAACTACTCCAAATATTAGCTCAGCATAGTTTTGATCCTTCAATCAGAGCAGTAATCTTTCAGGAGGATTCTCATGGAATGATTATAAACTTTAGAGCTAGACAGGAATAATTTTATAATGGATTCCTTAATAATGGTTCCAATACAAAAAATAGTTAGGATGTTAATTACGCAAATTAAATACATATTTTACAACTTCTAATGAAATAGTAATAATTATTACAATCTGTAAAAATTGTTAATAAAAAATGGACCCCGGGAATTTTCTGCAATTTACTTTTCCTTGCTGGGAAAATGTTACAAAGACTGTGTGAGAGCAGGGATATAAACTCAGGGATTAAGATTTAGCAAAAATACTTTTTTGCAACGGAACGAGAACCAAAAAAAAAACTTGGAACTTTTAGCAGTGCAGAGCAAGAGGATGCAAAAAGATGCTCCCACAATCATTCTCCTTTATTTTGTCTGGTTAGTTCTGGTTCGCAACAACCCCGGCAATAGGGAAATGAACTGCGGACTTATTTCGGCAAAGAGTCACAAAAGTGTCGGATCCAAGTTTATTCTACTCTCTCTCTCTCTTTCTCTCTTTCCCCTCCAAACAGACACATTTGCTCAGAATTAAAATCTAGGCTATTGTTGTCCTCACGCCTAGATATCCCTCATCCTTATTTTGACCTCTGGATCACTCTCAAGCCATATTATCTGACTACACTCATTTTACATTGATACACTGGATCTTAAACGGTACTTTCCATATAATATGGCACAAGCTGTTCCAGAGTCCCGACGTCAATAAGTCTCCATTCCACGGAGTCTTTCATTGTCAAAATCCCCTAGAATTATTATTCTGTATGAATAAGACATTGCGTGCTATTCTTATAATTACGACGCCAGAATCCATGACTTAACAAGGGAGAATTCCTTCCACGACTGATAGATGCATCAATGAAAGATGGCTGGGAAAATAAATAACATCAAGGACACTTTACTCAGGGTTACTATAGATACATTTCCACACATAACATGTATGTATACTTCCACAAACGTAAAATTGGAACTGGGAATCCTATACTAACACATACCTAATTACATAAAATTCACATGTATTTACAGACACATGTAGAGTCGTCATTAGCTCATAATTACATAAACTTTGCACATGGGCTGCTCTCTCGGATTAGCAAATTGCAATTTAAATACCGTAAAGATAGCTTTATGGTGTGGACTATATGTAAATCACAGCTGGGGCGACTGTGACTGTGGGTTTGAGGTAATTAAAAAAGGTTTGAATTTGGGACGATTTAAAAAAAATGTTTTCATCCTTCTTGATTTTATCTTTAGATCATTTATCCCAAAAATTCCTTCTACATTTGACGCTTCTCCTCACATCTCTCTCTCTCTCTCTCTCTCTCTCTCACTCTGTACCTATATATAATTATACAGGAGTGGAAAGGATATAAACAGAGCTATGGAGGTATTATACATGGAGGAGAGGATATATACTTTATTGGAAGGGAAATGCTACAGAATCCTTGCAGAGCAGGAGAGCGTTCTAAAAGACACAGAGCCACAAGTCATCCTACGATGCAACCTTCGTATGAAAAAGGAGGAAAATGCGTTGGTGTCGAATACTTTTCCACATGGGATCGGATTCGGTAGTCGTGTTACGATACATTTATTTTAGTAATGTTCATTCAATCTTTCCCTTCCCATGTAGCCGGATGCAGAGAGATCAACGAGAACTCAATGCAGGGGAGTCATCACCCTGGAATTTTCTGAAGCCCCGATTTCCATACATGTCATTTACATATCCACGTTTACGCCAGATACCTTCCCCGGACATTCAATGACAAGCGTATAATAGAGATATGGCTGTGTCTTGGATCTGTAGTAAAAAAATCGTATTTTTTTCAGGCATGAATGAATCCCTGATAATTATTCCGGCTTTAGCATCCAGTCCTTTTTAATGTCACATTATGTCCTGAGACTAATGCACATTTTATAATAAATTGATGTTAACTAAAAATCTTCTACTATTTATTATTAAGAGAGAAAGAGAGCGAGAAAAAGAGAGATATCTGCCATGGTTGAGGAAGAGGAAGGAAATACATTCTATTTGTTTAAGAATTACAAAAATATTTTCCTATCGCTTTCCAAAGACATGAGTGGCTATCATTATTACAGTTATCTGTAGTTTTCCCTCCTTTTCTAGGGATATTTAAAATAATTTGAGAATTATGGTTCCAAGTAATTACACATCTCCAGCTCACGAGGATTGATCCGATGTGGTTTTCAGAATACATGGGCAGACAGACGCACGTGTGGGGAAAATAGTCATAAAATTTGCTCCGGAAAATCTTTGAACGCATAAAATTCAAAAGTGCCTCTTATGCACTTTCCCTTCCTCCCTTCCTTTTCGAGGGCCTGAGTCAGCATAAATTGGCATATCGGGATGGATTTTTTCAAAACTTCATGCTGGCAATTGCAAATAGTAAATAGTAGTAAAATTACGTACATGGTCACGATTCCACTAGACAGAACAGAGATAATTATCTGGCAACACGGAGGGATTCCTTGCATATTGAGACATGCCTATTCTGTCATAGTGTCATTATATACTCCTGTAACGGAGATTATACTACAGAGAATATAAATACAGAATAATATAATTGCCTGGTGTAAGGGTATAAGGACAGGGCTGTAGCCCCCTGAAACATTTTAATGATTTGTTATAAATTATTTGAAAATAAGCAACTCATATCCTCTGTATGCATTGCAGACCTGTTTTTTATTAATAGAATGCGTGTGAGGACAAACTCGTCAAAAGTTGTTTACACCCCTAGTCCTCGTACATGTCAGCAAAACAATCTATTTGGGTATGATTGGATTAACTGGAGTACAAAAGTCTTACATTTCACTCAATGTTAAAAAAATTGGCAGGGGATTGGAAATAGTTTGTCTTTCGTTCCCAAATATGACTCCCTAATTAAAATCCATGACTCAATTAATTACATAACTGCCTGCCTGAGATTTAAAAGAACACGCAGACATTCCCCACCAATTATTTTCATATTCAAAGGTTGAATGGGAAAATAATTTCGGGATGCTAAAAATTACAGTAATAATTTTTAAAAAATGCACCACACGATCTCTTTCCTACATCTCTGAAAAATATCAGAAGCACAGGGAGAATTTCCGAAGCTGAAAAATTCTTTCTGTGTCTCTAATATCTCCAAATAAATGTTAGATTTGCTTTAACGTGATGTCTGAGAATTTTTTTTCTAACCAAGCAATATTCAATAAATTCCTAGAATTCCGTGACATTTGAAGTAGGAATTAATGTACCACTAATGTCTTAACCAGAGCAATAGCTGACAGTTTTTAAACACACCTGCGGCACCTACAGAGCGCTTACAAGGAATAACAGTTTGAATTAATTTTAACAAATCCACGTCAGTGACAATTTCTAAGTCAATTGAAATTACCTATTTCAAAAACATACCGGCTTGCTTTAGAGCTACTGCAAAACTCACGGGGGAAACTTTTGAGATGATTAAGAAATAAGTCAATGAGTGTATGATTTTTTAAAGATTTTGGAAAAATTCAAACTAATGGGACTAAATCTCCGTAAACTTCAATGGTACGAAGTAATCAACCTCAGATTCAAAGCCCTATCCCTAGTGGCACATCATCTGTCAATAAATTTTACTTCAAAATCAAATAAATAGCTTACAATTTACTGACTAACTTTACTAACTAAAAGTTAAGATCTCAATATCCATGGATATGTACATTAAAGCTACAAAATAAATCCGTAGTGTTTCACAGTAACTAACCTACAGTGTATATGATGAGAACTACTAACTCATTACGTACAGTAATTATGAGTGAGAGACTCACACTTACAGGTATCCACGTATTCAAATAAATCAATGTAAATCTAATTTTACGAATAAAAACGCAAGGAGAATTTTGATCAGGCACGTCCAATTTCTAAATACGATTTAATCCCGTAAGTATCTACGTACGTACATACTTGAAAGGAGCCAATTCTCAAAGACACACTAGCCTTACCAGTAAACCTACATGGGATAGTGTCCCTCAAACAAAAAAAAATCAACGTACAGTGTCAAACACACGTTCTCTGAACAATTTAGAAAATGAACTTACAGAATAGAAATATCTAACCCACACCCTAGGATTTTCAAACAACTATTTTTAAAAAAAGGTTTTCCTAGCTTCCAGTTCAAAAAAGGTCTGGATCCCTACACGGATGACCAAATCAAGTCAAATAGGGATTTCAATGAGGAAAATGAACAGTACAAGCAAGGAGCTGCAAAAGACTCAAGTGGAAGACACAGATTGCTCCGCCGAGCCGACCTTAAACGGCGTCTGTGGGAGTTGATAGAAAATGCGGAAATGAGCAATATTGCAATTGCACGAGAGCCTCCTATGGTCCTAGGAAAGTTTGAGTAAAATCTAATATCTATGCACCCTCGATTTTTAAATTTGTTATTCTCAACTTATTCAAGAATTAACTAATTCCTAGTTATTTTATTTTAAAGTAGAAACTTGGTCTATCGTACAACGCCTGGATTTATTTTAGACTGTAGAACAACCGGATGGTGGGAAATTAATTACGAAATTTTTTTGATGTGTCTGAAAAGTTTCTAGGACTCTTCTCTCTCTCTTTGCCTCTCTCTCTCTCTCTCTCTCTCTCTCTTTTTCGCTTGCTCTTTCTCTCTCTCTCTTTCTACTCTATGCTAACTCTCTCGGCGTGAAAAAGATGTGGGAAAAAAGTAAGAGCCGGTGTTAATTTTACAGCAAGACTGAACTCAAAGACGTGGAGGACAATCAGGAATTCTCAATGAGGATTACCCACTGTGGCCATGTAAAGTAAATGGACTGGGCTCAATAAGTACGGAAATGTGAAGATGATGGTCTTGATAAGTTTTGTCTTTGGTTCTGTCTTCAGACTTACACTATGGGATGTGTGTTTGTATGTGTGTGTGTGTGTTTGTATGTATGTGTGTAGAATAGATATGTACCTCCTATGGAGACTAGGTCTCAGCTCAACATGTAAATATGCAAGACTTGTCCCAGTCTGTCTTTACCTCCTTGTCGTCTTGACATATGTACATGTCTTGAGAGGAAATAGGAAGGATTCCATGGGCCACCAGACGATGTGAACAAGTTGTGAGTATGTATGTATGTGTGTGTGAGTGAGTGTGAGTGTGTGTGTGTGTGTGTGTGTATGTATGCTTATTGCATGATGAGCTTTGTACACACATTGTCTATATGTTTTTTGGATGGCCTTATAAGGCCAAGGGAGGCACAGCGGAGGGCGGCACGTTACATTCGGTTTATTTTTGGTTGCCCGGGTGAACAAATTGAAGGGGGACAGAGAAGACCTTTAAATACTGTTGCGGGGATTATTCTCGACCTGATTTCGGATTCATCTCGCTAAAGAGACACATCTATCCCTTGGCTTTTGAGGTAGCTTGAGTTTTCACTACAAGTTAATCCAAGTATCTACTATTTAATACAGTAATACATATAGAGAGTCAAAATCACAGAATTCAAAGAACAAGTTTCAAATTTTCAAAATATATTTTCAAAACCCAGTGATATTCAAAATTCAAAAGTTTTTTTTTTGAAAATCTTCCCTTTCTATTATATATAGACTACTTCTGTACTTGTATATACCGAAAGTGTTCATTTTCCCCCAAGTTTTGTCTCCCCGACGAACTTATTTCAATTTTACTATTTATATCTCAATATAGGTTTCTGAACATTACAATTTTAACATTTGTCTAGGATATTTTCGTACTAGGATTTTAGTATAAATACGCTGACTTGGAGATCGGAGGATCAGTCGGGACTTGGATCTGAGAGGAGACGGAGGAGAAAGTTAACCTGTGTTTATTATTTGTTGGTTTCCAGTTTGTGAGGCAAAAAGAGCCCAAATAATCCAGCAGAATGTGTGACGATGATGTTGCCGCATTGGTTGTTGACAATGGATCCGGTATGTGCAAAGCCGGTTTCGCTGGGGATGATGCTCCTCGAGCTGTCTTCCCATCCATCGTCGGTCGCCCAAGACATCAGGTAAAAAAATTATATAATTACAAGGAATTTCACATTTTTTCCAATAGGCTCTCCTACAATAATTTTCTCTTTTGCCAGCTCTTTTTGTCACTTGAAATTTCCTTTAAATTTTATTATATTCCTTTTTTGTATCTATTGACTTTAACTTTGAATTTAAAAGTTTCTCCTGGAAATGTATTGTATAAATATGTGGTGTCTATATTGATATATGAAATTCCTTAGTAATTATTACTCATTATATTGGCAGGATATTTTGTAATAGTAAAATCTTCCCCATTGGGCAGGTAATCCTGTGGTTGTTAAATTGAGCCACAGGAGATATATAGATTTAGTGGGGAAAGATTTGAGGAAGTTGTAGGAAACCTCAAGGAAGGATATCTCCAAATAAGGAGATGCCGGGTTTATTTTTAGAGCCGGGCCCCCACTCGGCCTCTGTAGCACACTCATGTGCTCTAGCTCTGGCTCTTAGACATAGGACAGCCTCCAACCTACCGAAAGATGTTTCACATGTGGCTCCCTATAAGTATATCTCTATACAGATAATTATGTTGCTCCCCTATACTATAGGGACAGTAGTTGGCACAGGCCTATATACTTTCTCCCCTTTAAACTTTCTCGACAACAAGCCTAGTAGTACTTTACAGAACCATAGGTTATCTTAACTGTAGTAGTAGCTATAGGTACAGTAACCTCTTTTACGGAAGCATCCTCAATGGCTCGAGTGCCAAAGGAAGCCTTGGTAGGAATGCTAGCCAATAGCTTCAGCCTAGATATCAATTTCAGAATTTACAGTAGCAAAGAATTTCTCACATTTAATTTCGCAACTATGATATGCTCTAAAGAGGAACAAAACCCTAGGTCTTACTACTTACTACTATAGGGAATTAGGACAGTAACAATTCAAGATACGATATTGAGATTCGAGAGAATAGAATAATTCAAGAATTCAAATGAGGATCAATATGATAGCAAAGCAGAGACTTGAGCAAGGAAGATTTTTTTAGCAGGAGTTCTGTACACACTACTGCGTGAGTATACATTGGAACGTGTGCAAGGAACCATGTGTGTGCTTTTTGCCAGATGGAGGTCTACCACACTGTAGAGTTCAGAACCCCAAAGAAGATTAGGGAAGGTTTTTTTTTTGTTGAATTGCCGGAGTATTTTTTACTACGAATATTTCTCCAATGTTACTATTACTACGCCAGGATTTAAGAATGGGTGAGGTTATGAAACTTCTACTTTGCCACTCAGTCAATTTAAGGATGGTATAGGCTCCAGGACGTGTGTGTGTGTCAGGTGTAACGATGTCGATCGATTGGGAGGGTGAATGTACTAAATGTTTTGTTTTTGTCCATTCCAGGGTGTCATGGTAGGTATGGGACAAAAGGACAGCTATGTAGGTGATGAGGCCCAAAGCAAGCGAGGTATCCTCACCTTGAAGTACCCCATTGAGCACGGTATCATCACCAACTGGGATGATATGGAAAAGATCTGGCATCACACCTTCTACAATGAATTGCGTGTTGCCCCCGAGGAACACCCCATCCTCCTCACTGAGGCTCCTCTCAACCCAAAAGCTAACAGGGAGAAGATGACCCAGGTGATTACCTCCAGGAGACACTCCGAAGAGATTTTCTTCTCAAATATATATTTCCTGAACGATGGAGGAAGCCCCGAGACTTAGTTTTTTAACACGATTCCTTTTCCCATTGAATTGTCTAGATCATGTTCGAAACCTTCAACTGCCCGGCCATGTATGTTGCCATCCAAGCCGTGTTGTCCCTGTACGCTTCCGGTCGTACCACCGGTATTGTCTTGGACTCCGGTGATGGTGTCTCCCACACCGTCCCCATCTACGAAGGTTATGCCCTTCCCCATGCCATCCTCCGTTTGGACTTGGCTGGTCGGGACCTTACTGACTACCTCATGAAGATCCTCACCGAACGTGGCTACTCTTTCACCACCACTGGTACGCCCTCTAAAAAAAACCGAGCTTTCCTGAGTGGAAGTCTCTCCAACTGTCCCATCGATTCAGCTTCTGTAACGGAGACTGACCCTGTTAGGGCCGTACGGTCACTCTGACTAACTAAACCCGTAATTTTTGACCCCTACAGCTGAGCGAGAAATTGTCCGAGACATCAAGGAGAAGTTGTGCTATGTTGCTTTGGACTTTGAACAAGAAATGGCCACCGCTGCCGCCTCCACCTCCCTCGAGAAGTCCTATGAATTGCCCGATGGACAAGTCATCACCATCGGAAACGAACGTTTCCGTTGCCCAGAGGCTCTCTTCCAACCTTCCTTCTTGGGAATGGAATCTTGCGGTATCCACGAGACCGTCTACAACTCCATCATGAAGTGCGACGTCGATATCCGAAAGGTCCGGCATTTACTTCCAGAATCTTAGGACAAAATTAAACAAAATAATGCAATGCATTCATTGGAATGCTTTGCCGATGCATTGAGAGCCCCGGCCTGCTCTAGCTAATGTACTTATGGGTTACTAATCTTTGAATGTTTGTCTTTGCTCATAGGACTTGTACGCCAACACTGTCTTGTCTGGAGGTACCACCATGTACCCCGGTATTGCCGACAGGATGCAAAAGGAAATCACTGCCTTGGCTCCATCCACCATCAAGATCAAGATCATTGCTCCCCCAGAGCGAAAATACTCCGTATGGATCGGTGGTTCCATCTTGGCCTCTCTGTCCACCTTCCAACAGATGTGGATCTCCAAGCAAGAATACGACGAGTCCGGCCCAGGCATCGTCCACAGAAAGTGCTTCTAAGCGCTACTCTGCTAATCACTTCTATCATAATATCAGATCGCAAAATCAAATTGGCAGTTGCCATCATCATCATCAACGAGAACAACAACGTTTAAAGAAAATATTAAATCGAAAAATAAAAATATCAACCGCAATCACATCACTCAACAGTCAACAGAGAAAGATCCGAAAGGATGTGAACAACAACATCACCCGAAGACCCCCCCATCCCGTCTTCGGAGAAGCAACGATTAGAGTTCGTGCTCAAATAAAAAAGCAACAAGAACAACATCTTGTCAACAACAAAAAAGAACAACATCAGCTTCTTACAATATTATTATTATATTATGTTATTATTATTACAACAAAATATCAGACCCATCATCATCAATATAAGTTACCATCTTTGAATTTTATTGCATAAAAGGAAATATATAATGTAATATAATATCTACTATTATTGTTATTACCAAATACACAATATATGTATTGATTGTATCGACTACCGAGGTATAATAATGAATAATTATGTACATGTATCAAAAAATATCTTGGCCACAAGAGTTCAGTCTTAAGTTTTTTCTCTACTCATTCTCCTTATACGAAACAAGTCTTGAGGACTTTCTCTCTTTTGTCTCTCTCTCTCTCTCTCTCTCTCTCTCTCTCTGACTCTGACTCTGACTCTTCCTGCTCTGTGAACTTTTCAAGTCTCACAGACTACACTCTTATAATTATTCATTTCTCTCTCTCTTTCTCTTTCTCTCTATTGCCTCTGTTGTCTCTTAAATATTTAATCTTTACGGAAAAACTTTGTGTGCTCAGATACGCGAAACACCTGCTTGGTACTTACTGACAATCAAAGAGAATTATATTACTATTATATTATGCAATAATAATCATCATCATTTACGACTACACTATAGTACTTACTTATATCAATTATTATACACTCTTTACAAAATAAGTTCACTATATCTACATATATACTTATATATATAGAAGAGAGCTTTTTTCCATACACTTTACCCACAAAAGCTACCACACACACAGCTTTGAACATCAATGGTATATCTTTACAATCTCTTCACAATATCTCAAATATATACTGCCTTCATTATCAACAGAGCAAGAACATAAGAATATAAGAACTATATAACGACTGATGGGCATTTTAATATTGTATGAATTAACAACAACAAAAAATATACCAGCTTCTTTTTATTTTGCGAGGATAACCAAAGCGTATAAGTACAGTGTACAAAGACAGAGAGTATGGATGTTAAATGACAGTAATACTTAACGGTACTTAATGAGGAGCGTTAACACTAGATCCTATACAAGCGCCAGTAGTCATGTAATTTAAGCATGTGTTCGAATCTTATATTATTGTTTATTATTATCACTTAAAAAATACCTCCACAACAACAACAGCAGCAACAACAACAACTACAACAACAGCAACAACAAACAATCACACAAAGCAACGTTTTTTTTCGTGTATTCTATGATAACAGTAAGACAAAGATAACGTCTAATAATAACTAGCCTTTTCGGACTCGAAAACGATTTCTCTTTTTTATTGGCAGATGTTTTCAATTGACATTTTTAAAAAGTTGGGAGAGTCAGACAGTAAGAGTTGGGAATTTAGAATAGCTTTGGAGCATACGGCTCTCGCAACCCGCCCCTATTCTTTGAGTACCATATCATTTCATGTACGATAAGAGACAAGACAGTTTGAGTGCAGAGAAATTCTTTGGAGACTCAATCCAAATGATCACTTCAGGGTATAAAGTTGAAACTATACTTTTACAATTTCTGGTTTGTCGCCAACGTTGATTGTGCATAGTCTTGTGCTTTGGTGTTATTGTTGCTGGTGATGTGGCAGTTGGATTTTACAATGTCTCGGATATTTTTTCTTGGATATGTTCTGATCTTTTGGCAGACATATTGCTGAACAAATGAAACGGTAGTGAAACCTTACTGTAATTATTATACAATATAGCTACAGTATTATGACTACTCTCTTTCTAGGGGATTGACCTGATGACCCTTAAATGCCATGGAGACATTTTTGACTTTATGCTGTGGCAATGGCAACCTCTTGTGAAACCTACATCAAAGCCATACCACCTGGCCTCTGGCTCTGAATTTCCCGCAGCGAGCTAAATTAGCACCTCCTGACAGTGTTCATCTGTAAATCCAAGGATAATCTTAGAATTCCACAGGGTGTCGCTAAACATTTCATCTCCATATCGTAACCCACACAAGTGAAAATTATACAAAATGCTGTATATCATTCCCTTACTACTATCAAGAAACTTATTTTATTATTTTTCTTAAAAAAATTCATTTACTCCCTTTAAAATTTGGGCAGACATAGACTTTGTGCAAGAGTACTTCTAAGAGTTGGACACATCATTTCCATTTCTTCATACCATTCATATTCATGGTATTGCCTACTGCTTTTTAAGATTTTCAGGATTAACTGTCTAACCATGGAGATTGGCTGTAAATTATTCGGATGTTGTGGGCGTATTTTAATATTCTTATAAAATATTTATGGCAGTGCTTTCGAAACATTTGAAGTTTAATTGTTCCACATGTACAACTAACCTCACACGTTTACCAGTTTGAATTCCATATTTTGTCTGCACCCCGTCCCATACACAATGTATTACAAATAATGAATGCCCAATATAATTACTCATGGCTGTGTCCTGTAGCACTCTGGCAGTATTAAAGCGGAGACCGGAGGTTGCTGCGTACGCTCGTGACTAGTGCTGTAATTTGTTCGTTTTGTTTTGTTTTGTTCTCTTCGGAAATGAACAAAAGTAGAACATTGTGAGTTTTGTTTTGTTCACCGAGTTTAGTTTTGTTTTGTTTTTTGAACAATCCGTATTGTTCAAAAAACAATCCATATTGTTTTGTTCTACCGATGTAGAAGATGTTAGAAATTTGTGAAATTGATTGTTGTATATTAGTAATAGAGCATATAGAAGTTGATTGGTGTAACTTTGGTCCGCGCACAAAGGACGTTAAAACCAAAAAACGGACTACTTTTTGGCGGATATGCTTTACAACTGTTGTCTTATTTAATACACTTAAACCTTTTGTTGATAGTTTCTAGGAGTGTAAGGCGTAATGTAATTCCATGCATCCACAAGACCTGAAATGACTGCGTATATAGATATAATGTATCAACAAACGATTGTGGTGGGGTTTACCTAGTGCTACCGATACGCACCGTTTTGGGTTCGTCCGATGCCTTGATTGAATTAATTACCTGTATTGTTTTTTTTTGGATTGCTTAGGCCTCTTTTATTTCTGTCTTCCTGTCAACTCTCAGCCAGACTAGTTTCAACATTTTAGGATCAAATCAAGTTTATAATTTAACATCCAAGTCATCCTTCTGCATTTTATTAAAAACAACAAAGCAAAATCGAATTTCAGCAGTGGAGGTGACATTTGTCCAACTAACAATAAGTACTGGTGTCCAATAGAAATTGCTCTCGTTTACAATATCCGATGTACCCAAACATTTAATATCAGTGCAGGTTATGGTCATAGCAGGTAACAATTAATTACTCCATGAACCTCAAGTAGGCATTCTAAGTGACACGTTGTTCATTAACTTTAGATTGTCCTTATACTGCCCCTCCTATCCTCTGTAAATAGTGCAAAATTTTTGTTGACCTTACTTAAGCCCAGCGGTTTACACCATAAATGATAGGTATACATGTAAATAAAACCGTGCACTTCAATAGCTCCTAATGGTCATTATGATGTTATTTGCGATTCATTATAAAGTGTATGTAAGGTCATGAGTCTACTAATAACCCACAAAGGTCATGGCAATTCTTGTGACCCATCGAAAAATGAGATAATGAAACTCCTTGTAGACCACTGAGGTCAAATTAAGGTCACGAAATTTCTTGCAGCCCACTGAGGTCAAATTCAGGTGATGGAATTTCTTGAGACCCACTGAGGTCAATTTGAGGTCATGGAACTTGTTGTAACTCACTTAGGTCAATTTGAGGTCATGGAACTTGCAACTCACTGAGGTTGATTTGAGGCCATGAAACTTTTTATGACTGAGTGAGGTCATGTTGCTATTTGTGACTCACTCAGGTCAATTTGAGGTCATGTTGCTATTTGTGACTCACTCAGGTCAATTTGAGGTCATGTTGCTATTTGTGACTCACTCAGGTCAATTTGAGGTCATGTTGCTATTTGTGACTCACTCAGGTCAATTTGAGGTCATGTTGCTATTTGTGACTCACTCAGGTCAATTTGAGGTCATGTTGCTATTTGTGACTCACTCAGGTCAATTTGAGGTCATGTTGCTATTTGTGACTCACTCAGGTCAATTTGAGGTCATGTTGCTATTTGTGACTCACTCAGGTCAATTTGAGGTCATGTTGCTATTTGTGACTCACTCAGGTCAATTTGAGGTCATGTTGCTATTTGTGACTCACTCAGGTCAATTTGAGGTCATGTTGCTATTTGTGACTCACTCAGGTCAATTTGAGGTCATGTTGCTATTTGTGACTCACTCAGGTCAATTTGAGGACGTTACTTTTGGGCACTTTTTCAAACTCAAAGTTTGAAAAGATTATTACCCGCTGTCGTGGTGGTTTGTTTGTTATAGTTTTGTTTTATCTTATAGCGGTTTTGTTTTGTTCTAGTTTTGTTTTTTCGAAAACTGATTTTGTTTGTTTTGTTTTGTTCAAAAAACAAGAACTGAATAAAAGAACAAACAAAACGCGAACAATATTACAGCACTAGGTATAGGTATGTAATGCATCATTTATAACGATAGAAGCAACATTTCAAAACAAGACATACTACGGATCACAATTATTGAGAACTTCGGTTCCCTTTGCCCCTAAAAATCTTCTTGGAAGACACGGGTTTCATATAAATATGTACTCCACGGAAATACGTCCCTGCATTAACATGAAATCCTTATAAACCCACCCCTTTTGATTTTATCTGTGGTTTCAAAAACATATTAAACTGAAGTTTCTTCGTCTTCAGCTATGATTTTAATTATAAATAACTATTCTAATCTACTCTCAATGGATTCCCAGTTGTAAATCCTATGGCAATTTTATTTCACACGTGGAAATAAGGCGGCAAAAGCATGTACGTTTTAAATGTGCTTCGTTGCTGGAACTCAAATATAAGCCACAACGGGAATGCATAAAGAAAAAACAGGTGTATCTTGATCTAGTTAAACGTACGACAACAAATGACGAATGACTTGTGGAAAACAGTCATATTTGTTTAATGACTTGCTCTATACATAAGTAAGTCAGTGTAAAGTTATTGACAACTATTTACCATATTCAGAATCAGAACGTATTTAATTACCATCAGGAATAATTTATTATTGAATCTTAAAGTAATCAGTAAATCTTAAGTCAGGATAAAGTCCCAAGCATTTTTGTGTACCTAAATTATTCTATTTTATTTAAA